>CM047807.1:138896113-139109418 GCA_026214975.1 Gentiana macrophylla | reverse complement strand
TACATTAAGTACTCCATATTCATTGAGATTTGAGAAATTGGTTAAAATTTTGCATTGAGATTTGAGAAATTGTAAATACCACAAATTGTGTTACAATTTGAGCCCCTTCTATGAAAAGAATTAATTTGGTGATGGTCCCATGGTACTTTGGCTACGTTGATTGTGCTACAATTTGGGCCTTTTATGAAAACGTAATTAATCCTTTGACTTGCAGAGACTCTTTGCAGTGAATATGGGTTATGGAATAATCATACGGAAACCAAAGCCGGCCGGTCGAACCAGCCGTCCGGCGAAAATCGTAACCTTGGTTTTTGGTTAGTTTTGTATTAAAAGCGAAATCGTGAAAAACAATTTGGTTTTCGTTTTTAAGATAAAACCGACCAAACCGAATTGTGTGTGTGTGTATGTGTATCGACACCATTAAGGGGGCGCTATTTTATTTACATTGATACATCAATGCACTTGTGTACCACTCGTACATGTACTACAAGTAAAACCGATTTTCGTCAAATATATTATGATAGCTGATCATCCACGGTGAACCGTCTTAGTCCACGATCTAATAATACTTGATCAACTATCTCACACACGTAGTTTGATGCCCATCCTCATGGGAATATGACAAGATGAAATAAAGCTTGATTTACATGGTTTTATATGATCATCTAAATTGGAAAATATGATAATATAATGTTGTGTACACACACACACACACACACACACACACACACATATATATATATATATATATATATATATATATATATATATATATATATATATATATATATATATATATGACAGGTGACATTTGAATTATGGTGTATGGTAGATGGAGAATGAAAATCTTGTAAGATTATGTATGAATAATGACATAAATTCGTTGAACCGTGATAATACCCATTCGGTGAATTATTTGTAAAAAAATGACTAAAAACCAGGAAAAAAAAAACCCGTAACCAAGTCGATCCAAACCGGACCGGATAAAATGGTTTTACCTAGCTATGGTTCGGTTTTGGTTTGTAAATTTTAAAACCGTAAGACATAATTTAGGTTTAAAAGTGATTAAAAACCGGACCATACGCACCCCTAGTGAGAGAGGGCTGGGAATGGATCGTGTTCATGGGATATTTCTTTATGTCCATATTCACCCTTTGAAATTATCATTATGAACTAACTACGAGGAACAAAAATGTTGGTGGACTATTTTGGTACTGAAAAATGTTTGTGGACTAAAATGGGATTATTAAAATAGTTCACGGACTATTTTGGCTATTTGACCTTCGGTTTTTAACTTGGAAACTTGAGAAAATATGCCCCAAAATATAAAGTTCGTATAGTATGCTCCGTAAATTAACATTTGAAAAATATGTTTGGTGGAATTTCGATAGAATTTGCGTGCACACCACGTAATTTCATGGATTTTAAATAGGCGTAAAACCAAGGTGATAAAAAAATTACTAAATAAATAACCACACAAACCCACATGTTTTCTACGCGAGTCACTCATTTTTTACAACCTGGATTGCGATATCGATTGTGAAATACCAAACGCACAAACGCTACTCAAATTTCACGATACGTTGCGTATTTTTAAATGAATTGAGCTATAAGTAAAGATATAATCATGTATGCTGCGTTGGCGTTACACATTGTTCTGGCCAATCAATCACTGCATTGGCATTTAGGGATCCAATATGGCACGATAGGGCTAAATGCGTCGAGACCACTCTTGAATTTAGCGGTTCCACGGAAGTTGCGAAACTAACGAACCTTGGGACCTTGTATTGGTTGATGGAAGCACCCTAGAAATGGCATAATCCATCAATTCCTCAAATGTCCCATTTTTCACGTTTCCTTATCTCAAGTGGTCTATGCAATTGTCTGTTGTCGCTCTCTTTTGTTTATAAACCCGAATTTAGTGTCTCTTGATGGCCGCACGCAACATTCGTTTAAAATCTCTTTGCTCAACTTGTTAGTTTGTATCTTTGACTAACAACTCCAAGTAAATGACATAGTGTCGGGGATCGTTTTGATATCGGCATAGCTTGTGTACTCCACCACACCAGTGTTGTATGGTTGTAGTAGGGTCAACGCATTCTCGATGCCTTATTGTAGTTCTTCCTCACTAGCCTTTTCTGAATCAATGCTCAAAGCCACATTCATTCTCTTCACAAATTTAAAGCGTGGTGTTGCATTGTGAAAACCAATCACGGAAACAAGCAAGAAGTGAAGAAGTTTGGTGTCTTTAAGCAAAATTTGCATAATGAACTTATAACTACAAACTTACTCGGCTAAGGAATTACATACTTGAAGAATGTCACCCGTGCGGTAACAATAATCCCGGCATAGGTAGTGACCACGAGCTCGTATTCTTTACCGATCTACAGATTAGCCAAGTCGATGAGATATGGTGTGAATTGAAGAACTCTCAGTGGATAAAGTGGAGGCGAGTCGTCGTCATAATGGATGAACTCGAAGTAGCCCGTATTTGGCATGATGGTGTATGAGACTTGAGAAGGTTGGCACAATGGCTTCAAATTAATCCCCAAATGACACTCGGATGATGCGTAATTGGTAGATTCAAGGGGTAACCCACCACTAAAGTAATCAAGTGTGGGAATGTATCGAGACATTGTGCCAGTAACAATAACATCAAGGATGTGGCCAAATTCTCGGTATAATCTTTTCCCATTTTTCACTTTCACATTCTTTCTTTATAAATGCACGCAAGCTCGGGATTCGGCTTGAGAATATCGGACATGCATTCTCTAACCAAAGAGTCGCTAACCATAATTAAGGTCCCAGTACTGATATTATGGGCAAGTTGTTTCCATTTGAGTTGAAGGAATCGAATGGCTAAGAGAAGACTAGAGGCAAAGATGGCACCCATCCTAAGGACCTCTTCCCTCATAATAAGGCCACAAAGGATCTGAGAATACATGCTTCGACAAGTATCGGCACAAAAATGGTCTCATTAGGACTAGTGAAAACGAGATAAGGATCATATGGCTTTCTTTGTGGAAGAAAGGGTTCTTATAAATTGGTTATTTGTAATATCCGAACTTTTGGAAAGGAGTAGGCGTGTCAATTTGTAAAATTTAGAATATTATATTTACTTCTTTTATAGATTAAAGTGTATTATATGTATTTATATTGAAATACATGTATACATTTAAGTGAGAATTAAGTTGCAATTAATGGAAATAAATGAGTTTTGGGACTTAATTGTAATTAAAGGAGTTAGTGGCAATTAAGGTTAAAAGGAGGTTTTATTTGGGAATTAACTTCCCATTAAGTCAAAAGTTGCCAAAGGATAATCGAGGAAAAATCTCGTTCAAAAACTCAAGACAACAATGAGAGCAAACTAAAAGGTCAAATAGACTTTCTTTGATTTCTCACAAGTTATTCAGCGGATTTGAGAATCGTTTAAAGGAATAGAATCAGCGGAAGAAAGGCTTCGTGGTGATACTAGAGTTTTTGAGAAGGTAAGAATTTAGCCCTAATCTTGGTTTCTTCAAGAATCAATCAAGTTTCAAAGCATCGTTCGGTTTGATTAAGTAGTTCTTTTGGTTTAGAGGTTTGTGATCATCAATTAATCTAAGTTTAATTGTGACCAAGAAGGTTTTGGTTGAAGTTTGAGAAAGTCTTTGCGAGTTTCTTTCAAGTCGTGTTTTGGGAATTGCTTTGATCAAGTAAGAGGCTCTTCCTAAAGTTTAATTAAGGTTTTATTATGTTAAGGTTGAGTATTTGTGTTGAATTCTTGGTTAGAAATCATGTTCTAAGTTGTAATTAAAGTGTTGGATGTTGTGGTATGTGAAACTGTGTTTTCTTTGTTTATTGATGATAAACTTGTTTGGAATCGAGTGGAGATCGTTTAGATGCGTAAAGCGAGTTTTGGGAGTTTATACGCTTAGTGCGGACACAATGAGATCTTTGGTTCGGGCTCACCGGGAGGCAGAAAATTCGATTTCACATTCAGAGGCTTGGTGCAAGTACACCAGAATCTAGTGCATGCGCACTGGACATGGTTTTTTTTTGTGTTTGATCAGTTTTGAGCCCCGAGTCTAGTATTAAGTGTTGTTTCTTGACCTTATAACATTATATGAACATGAATAAGCCTCGATTAAGCTTCCGATGCGTTTATTTCCGGCACCGGATGTACTCAAAATCCATAGAGTTGAAGTTCGGGACCGTCGGAAGGGTATGAATGGCTTGTGCTTTGAGGAATTAGCATTCCGATATGCATGTATGTGCTAGGCCTTGTCCGTGTCTAGTGGTGCAGAGAGTAGTAGAGGTGAGGGAGCTTATTTGAAAATACTTAAGTAGCTAGTTAACAATTAATAATAAACATACATGTGTAGTCAAAAGATTAAACATCAATCCATTCTTGGTAAGGCACAAGTCTATATCGCGATGTGTTGGCGTTCGGATAAAGTGGATAACCGTAAGTCTTTGGACCTACGTGCGGAGGAACACCACCCGTAAGTCCGAGACCCTACGTGCGGGTACATTATCGGGCTTTCCCCGTGGATATTGGTGTGATCCGCCAATATGTTGCAACGAGATACTTCATGGTGAGTGAACACCATGTGTATTGCTACTATGAATGATGATTTAACAAAGATAAGTTAAGCTAGAAACCAATAGTCACAACATTATGATGGCGTGAAGTGAATCCACAGAGTTGAGTCGGTCTCATAAAGATAACTTAATAATAACTAATGAACCTTTCGTTGTAAGACTTAATTATACTTTAGCTTCTTACTCTTGTCAAGTACGTTGTACTTACCTACATTGCATTTTGTTGTATGCTTTGTGGGGTGAGAAGATGAACAGGTAGATCTTGAGCTCGATCAGGAGTTTGATGATGATTTGATGACGTTGATGCCATGATGATGCTTTCTTTTTACCTTTCTATTAAATGTTGTACTAGATTATATTGTAATTTTACTTCAAGTTTGTAAGACAAGTGTTGTATCTTTCTTTTAGACTTAGTATGTTGTAACTTTTGGAGAATCGTTGTTGTAAGTTAAGCTATCCAACTTTAGTCGGTTTGTAATCTAATCTAGAAGCATTTATGTTTTTTTACCCGGGTCTTTTTAGCTTCCGTTTAGTTTATACGACGACGTAGAGGCTTGCGTATAATGTTATAATTATTTAATGTTATACACGCCGAACGTTCTCTTCCGGATAAGGATCCAGTATCCGGGAGCGGGGCGTTATATTAGCACCTGTCGTGCCGGTATGCCACCGGGGGTCTTTGTGTCGTCCTTGGCAAAAAGAAAGCACAGAACTTTCCCTTTATCTAAACCTGGAACATAACTGTTGTCATCAATCAAGAGGGAAAAAAAGAAATTAGTCTTTCATTGCGTTACAATTTATGTTGCAATGGTGTCCTAAATCCAATCGGGTGGGACCGGATCCGACCGGGTCGGATCATTTTTACTATTTCTTTATGTTTATACATATATTAAATGGCTTTTCTGTTGTCATATATTTGTTCTTTTAAAGAACCAATTATGAATTGTTATATGATAATGTCCTTTGTATTAAACTGTGATGAGATCTCTAATCACTTTAATAAGTTTGATACTTAAATGTCTCTAGGCTGATGTACTATTAAACATGGCATTGATAGTATAAGCAGGCTATACGCGTTAGATGTCTTCATCTTTAAGGGCAAGGATAGATCTTGTCTATCGAAGTGTATAGACACTTGGGTATGCGTGGGCGTGTATCGGAGAATCGTAAGTTAGGTGACTCACTTACATTGTTAAGTGTCACACTTATGAAGCATCACGGAGTATACATGTTTGGTCGATCCGGAAATCACGATCCACAATAGTAAGGGGTGAATATCCGAAAGGGCCTTCTTATAAGGAATGTCTTACTCTTGTGAAACTTTGCAAAGTGGGAGTAAATGAGTTACTTCGAGAGAGCATGATATCCAGATTATAAGATACTGTCGTTGATGTTTGACACTCGACAAACGACCGTATGGATATTATTATAGCGATATGATTATATTTACACGGTAACTGTTTCACATGAAAGGTAGTAGTCATTGTATTTGACTTTTCCGATGATTGGGGGCCACGGTGTGTTGTTAGACGCTATCCCGTGATCGTTAGGTGTGAAGGGCATTTTCGTAATTTGCACTTTGTGCCTACGGCCAACATTTTCGGAAGCCTATCGGGTCACACGCATAATAACATCTAGCCGGATTAATATGTGGTTATAGTTGATAACCAAATAAGGAAGGAATTTATCTCACGACTATAAAGGTTATAGTGGTAAAGTAATTAAAGAATACTCCGGAAGCCAGTTTGTTGGCTATAAGGGGCGCATCTTTGAAGTGTATAAGATACATTTGAATTGTGCAATTTAATTAATAAGATTACCATAATATTAATATTAGATATTAATTGATTTTGGAAAAATAGATTTATGGTAATAAGATAAATATAGTCAATATAAGATATTAACAATATATTGGAAATATTTAATATAAGATATTGAATATTAATGAGATAAATCAATCAAATGGATTTTCCTTATTTTATTAGGAAAATGTTTTCTTTCTCCCAATCATTAGGAAGCTAATCCCAATCAGTTGGAATCACAAGAAGCGCTTTTATCTACATATAAATGAGGATTGACTAGCTCTTTTGTACATCACAATTCAAAGCTAAAAGTTCTTGTGAAAATATATAGAGCTTAGAGAGAGATTGGAGAGAGAGAAAAAGCCGGTCTAGCAACCGGATTTTTCTAGTAGCAATCCAATGGTGGATTCGGGGGGTTGTTCGTTTGGACTAGCTGTAGAGGCCGAATGTTTGGGCGGCTCCGTGCATCGCTACTCTCCTAGGCGGTCAAAGCGTCGATCTTTTAGATCAAGCAAGGTAACCACCGTCTACTAGCTTTATATGTTTGTTGCTTAAACGAAGTCGATCCTGGTCAAAGGAAATAAATTTTGAATTCATTGCGTTTCGCGTAGATTTCTAACAATTTACACATTCATGATATATATGTTGGCGAAGTGTATCGTGTGTGGAGTAATTTACGGAATAGATCCGTAAATACGGAATTAATTATGGATTATTAATCTAGAAAATAAATAACTTGAAAGGAAAAAATTTGTTTTATTAACTAGATCTAACAAAATAAGTATTCTTTGTACATATCTGACTCATACAATAAGAAATAAATTATGATGCATAAATAAAGGACTAGAGATCAAACCGAGGCGAGTATGAAACTTTTTTCTTAAGACAAATTGCTCCGGTATTGTGCCCACGGTAGTAGCAACTGTCTCTCAAGATACAACGGCTTACGTCTCGGATTTAGAGGCACTTGAAAAATCCAAGCTCCGGTGAACTTACATAGTGCTCTGACTTCTCTTCGACTCAAGAACTAGATGTATATACTAGACTTTTTATTGTGGAAAAGACTAGTGAAAATTGAATGCTTAAACCTTCAACCATGTGGTACTTTATATAGTGAAGAGGAGGGGTCAATGCTCGAATCTGATTGGCCGAGACACGTCATCAAACTTTTCCCTTTGGAAAAGTAATTCCACACGTTGGGCTTAGCATCATGGCCGACCCATATCTTGCTTTTGATAGGTTGGATGACATGTCCAAATTCTGATTGGTCGGATGACTTTTGAATTCTGATTGATCCGATGACGTAATCAAATGCCAAAAATTAATTTATGGTTAATTTCATAAAGAAATTTTGACCAAAAAATTAAAAGTAGCATTTCAACCGAACCAAGCCGGCCGGACGGCGACGGCACGCGTGTGGAATTATCTATGTCTTCCCCTGCACAAAAATGCTTTGCCCTTTGAGGCACATCCATTATTGTCACACTAGCACTTAAATAAGGAGCTAAAGTCTCCCTTATTTCCAATGTGGGAGAGTTGAGTTGATCACACCTTCAACTCCTCCCCCATACATGTTTTACACCAACATTACGTATTAATGTATCATTCACCCGATATTCGAATCGAGTGATTCAAAAGCCAAACATCATCTACTCCGTGAGTAGTATTTTTAAATGTAATAAGATCCGGTTAATCTCACGGGAGGCGTATCCGAAATTCACGCTAAATTTATTGTTTCAACACATTTTAAGCCCCCATTTCAAGGGATTTGGCTTATATCCCAATATCAACAATATATGAGGAAAGATCAACAGGCAAAAAAGCAGAAAAATCATATCAATGTGCAAATGATCGTTTTTAAACGTACATGTTCAAGACTGGCATAAGAAGATTGAAAAGCTTCATTCTCTTCTTGTGTTATCGGGATGAACTTTCTCTCTCCGGCAGACGTACCAGAACTGTTAATTAGTACATAAAATTGAAACATTTGGTTACCTTACCAATCAATTTATGATAAATTATTCGAATCGTCTATTTTTAGCAACAAAATAAGTTCTTGAAAATTGCAACTCATTTACACTAAATATAACCAAGACACATTTTTTCGATTTACATAAGGTACATGCATATATATACCTGGTGAGAAACTCAGAGATGGGAATTGAGAAACTCAGATATGCATCATCACAGCCTGTTGGTCCGAGTGATGATGATGGTGGGACAGGTGAATCAATTGCCATTTGATGATGATAACCTTAGAGGGAAGAAAACAGACTTTGCGGGGATTGAAATAACACATTTCAACTTCTGTAAAGTTAAATTTTACACAGGTTATATTGGGTGCGGTGCCATTAACGATACCTTTATAATTTTTGCCCTTATGTTTTTTGGATGTGAAGAAGTGAACTGTAGTGAGTTGTAATGTATGTCTGACGTGGATGTGTGATAAAGTTGTCAGGTTTTTCTATTTTCAAGCCCATTTCATCAACGGTCATAATGGATTGCTATTATGTCGTTGGATATTGATTTTCAAAAGTGCCCTGTCTGTTTACAATATTGACGTTGGGTGTTAGTATGACATGTCTTCATTAGTGCCATGTCTTCATTAGTTGGGTGATGGGCTCGTAGGTTATGTTAGTATGACATGGTGGGCTGGATTTGACTTGCTTGATGGGCTGCATTACATTACTCAAATTCTTAGTAACAACAAAAATCATCAGGGGCAAAATAAAAGCCCAAACTTTGCCTCAGTCCATAAGTAGAGTAGACAAAATCTAAATAGCACGTTTGGAAATTAGGAGCATTCAAAGTAATAGTTCATTTATAATTTTAAAGAAAAGAAAGAAGAAGTAATAGTTCATTTTGATTGAAGCAGATACAAAATCACTACACGTCAGCTATAGCTACTTGTAAGGAATTTCATAGAAAAAGATTCATCTTCTTTTGGTGTTTACACCCCATGCTATGATTGCATATTGGAAAATTAATTTGTTGTATAAATGCATGTAGTAATGTTGTTGGCACGGGAGTGCAAGTGCGAAGCTTATCAATGCCGCCTTTCGGGGTCCAATGCTGGCGTGAGAGGGGCTAAAGTGCACAGAGGCGACTACAGAATCCAAGAGCTCCATGATAGGTGTGAAGTTGGCGCGTCAGAACCTTATATTGGTTGATTGAAGCACCTCTGGAAATGGCGTAATCCATCAACTCTTCAAATGTGCCATTTTTTACAACCCTTATTTCAAGTGGTCCGATCGAGTTGTCTGCCACTCTTCCTTGCCTATAGACTGAATTCAACGACTCTTCAATAGCCAAGCAGCAATCATTCAACACATCTTCGCCCAGCTTGTTGGCTGCATCCTTCATCAGTAATTCCCAGTAAACCACATAGTGACCCGGGATTGTCTTGGTATCTGCATAACTTGTATACTCCACTACGCTGGTGTTGTATGGCCGGAGCAAGGCCAACGCATTTTCAATGCCTTTCTGCAATTCCGCCTCGTCGGTCTTGTCGGAATCAATGCTCAATAGCACATTCTTTCTCCTCACAAACTTAAATTGTGGCGCCGCATTGTAAAATCCAGTGACCTACAATCGGACAACCACAAACAAAAGATTAGTTATTATACTTAGATTATTCAATTGATAAATCAAATGTGTATAAACGCATAATAGTGACCCGGGATTGTCATTGTGCTTCTGATTTTCTTTAATTATATCTATTATTATATATAATACTTGTACAATGAAAGCTCACCTCTAGGATATCACCAACATGATACCGGCAAAGGCCTGAATAGGTAGTGATCACAAGCTCATATTCTTTGCCCACCTCAACATCGGCAAGGTCCACCAATTGGGGAGGAGATTCACGAGAGAGTGGATAAGGTTGGGCCGGGTCATGAGGGATAAACTCAAAGTAGCCCATATTAGGCATGATGGTATACGAGACTTCTGAAGGCTTACACATTGGATACAAGTTAAGCCCAAAATAACATTCAGACGAAGCATACATAGTACAAGCCTGTGGTAGCCCACCACTGTAGTAATCAAGAGTAGGAATATACTGTGCCATCGCACCGGTAACAATAACATCAAGAAACTTGGTATGGGGCCAGATTCTCGGAATGATCCTCTCCCAGTTCTCACCTTCACATTCCTTAGTTATAAATTCCGCAAGCTCGGGATTCGGCTTAAGAATTTTGAAATGCATTCCCTAATCGAAGGATCGGTAACCTTAGAGTTTAAGGTCCCGGTTTTGATATCCTCAGCAAGCTGCTTCCAGTTGAGTTGAAGAAACCGAATAGCTCGTAAAAGCCCAGAAGCAAAGACGGCGCCCATCCTTAAAACCTCTTCTCTCATCAAAAGCCCACAAAGCATTTGAGAATACATGCTTTGAAATGAATCAACACATAGAATAGTCTCATTAGGACTAGTGTACACTTGATAAGGATCATATGGCCTTGTCTTAAAATGATCACTCTTGTAATAACTTGTTAAAACGGGTCGGGCCAATAACCCACCCGGAGTCTTGGTCTCCGACTTAATGAACAGAAAGTACAAGCCTTTACCTTTGTCCAAATCTGGTACGTAACTGTCACAATTTTATAAAATATAAACAATTATTAAAATCAACGAATATTTATTCTACTTCTTTTTTTTTTTTAACATATACAATAGTATTCATTGCTTTGACGGAACTATAATAAAAAATTATTAAAATCAACGAATATTTATTCTACTTTTTTTTTAACGTATACAATAGTATTCATTTCTTTGACGGAACTTGCAATATTTGACAGGGGAAAAAATTAAAACTACCAACTAAAAACACAAATACGTTTTTTCAAAAAAATAAAATAAAGACACAAATACGTATAGGAAATTTTCATAATCTGTCATATATAATTATATTAAATTAACTGACAGATTCATAACCGGCATATACCAACTAAAAACAAAAAACAAAAAATCATAATCTGTTACATATAGTAATTATTTGTAATATTAAATTATTAAAATAACTTACAGATTCATAACCGGCATAAGAAGACTGTAAAGCTTCTGTCTACGATCCAATTCTTCATGTATTGTTGGCATGAGTTTTCTTTCACCAGCTGATGTCCCAGAACTGCAATTTCACCAATTCATATTTGTAATATATATATATATATAATCATACCAAATAATTTTAATTTCTGTAACAATTGTATAAACTGTGACATTAATTAACGTGTAACTGCTTTAACAATATACCAAACCAGAATTGCTCTGAAAATAAAAAAAAATGCCAAAAATTAATTACAAGTTTAAAAATGTACCTGGTGAGAAATTCAGAGATGGGGTGAGAAGAAAAAATGGGAGATTTATCACCATTAGCAACACGTTCAATATCAGGCTGAAGATCCTCGTACTTAACAACAGGAACTTTGGACTTGTAAGAACCTCTATCTGTTGCCCCATGAAGCTTGAATCTGTGCAGATATTCAGTATTTGCATTCCGGGTCAAGATTTCGCCCAAAACCTTTTCTTGAACCGAATCAACATTTCGGGTCATCTCTTCAATGAACTCAAGAGCTTTTGCATCTTTTTCGCAAACCGGTGGCCCAAGAGGTGAAGAGAGAGTTGAGTCAATAGCCATTAAAGAAATGTGAAGGGAAAAAAGAAGGAAAAAAAAAAAAAAAAAGGAGAGATAATTTGTGAAGAAATTTAGGAAGATTTTTGATGTAAAAGAGAATGCTTGAAGGTGGTTGTGACTTTTGGGTGAGGGATTAATGGGGTTTTTATAGTGCAGAAAAAAGTGATAATAGTAAGAGGAAGGAATGGGGTATGTGTTTTAATAGTGTTGCCATAGTAACAAATGTTTTTAATAAAAATAATAATCATAATGAATAATTTTGTTTTGGTAAGTAATTAGAATGATTTTACTGTCTAGAGTATCATTATTACAGGATCCTGGATTTATTTTATGAATGAAAGGTTTTACATTCAATTTAAGTTTTCATTATTATAGGATCCTTGATTTTTTTATGAATGAATTTTTTTACAATAAATTTAACGATTATTCCTAAAAAAAACTATTGCGTTGACTATTTTCAATGAATTTAGTTGTTACTGTTACATTAATTTCGTTTTTTATTTATTTATTTATAAATTCGAATTTCCCGTAACAAAATAATTAGGAAATCCAAATATATATTAGAAAGAAGTTGCAATACCGTATCTGAAAAAGAAGAAAAAGAAAAAGAAAAAAAACCCAACGTCTATCAAAACATAGTTATGTATTCATCACATGTCTCGCTGTCAAATCAGGTTGTAGTTTTGTAATGTTATTGTAGTTGTATTAATAGCATTGTTCTATCATCGTATATATTTGACTCATTGCGGACATGATATTGCTAGAATAATATTGTCACACAAACAAATTGATACAACACGCTATCATACAATGATCAAATGTGTAAGAAAAATGTGAATTATACAATAAAATGACACAATATAATTTTATGTTAATCAATAAACGTGTACAAGTGTGTTGTTATTTTGTTACATATAATCATTTTGTTGTTGACTATTATTTTATCGTTACACTAATATTAGTCAACTTATTTAAGAGAAATGTTTGTTGTTTGTTTAGATCCTATATCCTTACGATGTGAATATAAATATTCTTATTTATTTTCACAGTAAAACATAGGCATTTTACAATATAAACCATTTATACAGAAAAACATACATTTTACCGATAAAATTAAAGGGTATCTGTATAATACGAATATACCACCAAAAATTTTCCTCACACTGGTTGGTGTAGGCATAGCCACAATCAATATTGGAATAATATGTAGCATTATTATATTGCCACGTAAATATATTGTACACGTCGGAAATTTTACCCTTGAGTCGGAGGAAATTGAAATATTTGTTTGGTGTCTCTAAACGGTGTGGAAATATCATGTGACACAGTACAGACCATACAATTTTATTCTGTATTTAAATTGTATAGTTCTGATTGTTTCATCCGTCATTTCACCTCAAATTCTCTCACCACACCAATACCTTGGGCCGGCGGGTAATGAGGCTTTGGTACTTTGTTTACGGCAATGAATATTTTATTTAATATATATTTGAGGTATGGAAATTAGGGAACAGGTGGGACCACTGACATAATATTTGCCGGTACAAGACGGACTTGTGGGGACCACAATTACGGCCAAGTCAGCGTTATCCAGCTTGGCTACTGTTGTCCTGTAGCTGATCACCTTCATTTCGCGCCAAGGTTTTTCCGTCCGTCCGATCATGACCTGCCGGCTTTATGACAGTCCTTTATTCCATAAGGGATACTATTCCATATTTGAATTTTTATCATTATTATAAATATATTGGATTCTTCCTTCTTATCATGTTTCACAGTAGAATATTTTATTTTTTCTTTCACAGATATTTCTTGGTAAATGTTTGAGACTCATGATCCAAGATTATGTCGGGCAATAAAGGCGAGACTTCTCGTAATAAGGTTTGTTGAAGACTAGAATTCTAGAGATATCGTTTAAACATACACAGCATCTTCTATTCTGATCAATCTTTGTTAGTTTTTTATTCTTAAATTTCAAGGTATTCATAATGTTGGAATAATCACAAACACATCAAACTGTGGATATCTAACTTATTATGAGTAAATTTTCCGGGAAATACGTGATGCTGCTCAAGAACCATGATAAACAATATAAGTAAAACGGGAGGTGTTTTTAGGGAGATTATGGTTGCGTCGATGTGACCAGGCCCGGCTACACATGTAAGGAAATGTGTCGTGCACCCATTAAAAAAATATTCTGATTAGAATTTTTTTAGGTATACATTTATATATGAAACCGATCCCTAATTTTTATATATTGATCACTATTAAAACCGTATTGAACTATAATATATAAAATTAAGTTGGAGAATTGTAATATGACAAATTTCCGACTGTATCATTAAATTCCCAGGCAGCGCTGGATGTGATCTTACGTGCCCTTGGGTGCAAAGGGATCAAGCAAAAAATAGCGTAGTTACGGTGAGGGTGACACCGTTATTTATAAGGGCTATAGTCGGCGGCGGTTACAAAGCGGGAAGTAAAGCATAAGGTCGACGGCGAACTCGACAAAGCGAGTTTGAGTCGTGACCGTTGCAGACTTTTTGCCTAGTCATGTGGGCTTTGGTCCGAGCTAATGGGCTGCGAGAGCTGGAGGGACAAGTCAATCGGACTGCAAGCTGGAGGGACGAGCAGGTCATCCCCCAACGTTTCATGTCGACCTGGATGTATGTTGGATTGTCCGTTGGACTAACCAATGATAAGAATCGAAGAGGCGGAAGGCAGATTGGATTATGCTCGACTTGGTCCAGCTTACAAAAGGACGGACTGGTTGAACCGAGGACCAGATCCGTTGTTGGGCCGTCTTGTGGGCCCGATCTGGATCCACATGCTCTTTTACGGGCTTGATGTATCATGTAAATTCAGTTCTCAAAATCAAAAATATTCCGTTTGATTGATTCAGTTATCAAAAACACATATATTACTTATAGTGAGTTTTTTTTTTGTAGAATGCTGTTAGTGAGTTAATACATTGACTTTAAACAATAAAAAGAATTATTAAAAAAAGACTTTAAATATAATCAATGGAATCTTCTTTTCATTTGTCATATATCGTAATACATGATGACAAAATAAAGGGGAAAAATCTATAAATTATACAACTTTAAATAAAATGAATGTTTATCAATTAATAAGGAATAAAAAGAGTATATTTGTAGGCAATAAATACAAATAAATATATGATACGCATGCATTAAGTTAAATATTTGTATGCTGATGCATAATACTTTCTCATTCCACACCGTATCAAAGGATTTTTTGTAACTATATATTATCTTTCAATTTAATATCAAATATTTAAAAAGTAATAGAAGCTTCAAAGACGGCAATAGGGTTTTGCTGTCAAAGAAAGAATAATTTAATTAACGAGTAAAAGATGGCATTCATTTTTCCTATATATTATTATTATTATAATATTATTATTTTAATTCAACATTTATTGGTTTGTTGTTGTTATGTTGTTGTCAACGAGCAATGAAACTCTAGTCTTCTGCAGTTGGGGTCTTTGCAGGGTTTGTTTTGCCTTAATATATCAATGGACCGGCATTGTTTTTATCATTCAATTATATATGCCCTGTATTACGATATTGACTATTGTATTATTTATGTAATTAAAAAAGGGTGGATTAGTAATTACATTAGACTAGAAGTTCGAATTTGCTATATATATTGTACCTATGTATTATGAATGGGAAGGAAAGATAATTGACCAGAAATTTATCACAGTATCGAGATATGAGTTAAACCCTAAACCTATCAAAAATCACACAGCAAATCACGAACCAGAAAATCACAAAAGAGGCTGCGTCCTGCTCTTTTGATCATGGCCGCAACAACAGAAACCTCAGGGGAGAAAAAGCTTGATGCTTTCTTCCTCAGCACTAACGATCATCCGGGACAATTGATCACCACGGTGCAATTGAAGGGCCCTAACTATGATGAGTGGGCACGCTCAATTCGGACTGCTCTTCGAGCAAAACGAAAATTTGGCTTTCTTGAAGGAAAAATCAAAAAGCCAACAGACGACGAAAAATTGGAAGATTGGTATACCGTTCATTCCATGTTGTTATCATGGATTATGAACACGATCGAACCGTCTATCCGGGCAACACTGACCTATTTTGAAGATGCCGAGCAGCTCTGGAAATCGTTGAAAGGACGTTTTTCGGTCGTTAACGGAACAAAAATTTGTCAATTGAAATCTTCATTGGCTGACTGTAAGCAAGCAAAGGGAGAGACAATTGCTTCCTATTTTGGGCGGATGAGCCGAATCTGGGACGAATTGAGTGAATTGGTGACGACCCCATCTTGCTCTTTGCAATGGATGCAAGTGTGACCTTGCTTGAAGTTTCAACGGTACTCGCCGATGATGATTACCTTTGGTTTTAATTGGTTTGGATCCGATCTATGCTTCAGTTCGTTCTCAATTGTTGGGAAGAGATCCACTTCCAGATTTGGATCGAGCTTATCAAGCACTCACGCAAGAAGAAAGCTTACGAACAGGTGCGGCACCATCTCCGGCCATGGACGCCGACGTCAAGATGGCGTTTCGCCTCCAATCTGATAGGAAATCTCGAGAGAAGCCACTTGAAGATGCGGAACAGCTCTGTTCCTATTGTAACAGGAAGGGCCATGCCCAGGATTCGTGCTTTCAGCTCCATGGGTACCCCGAGTGGTGGGGTGATCGGCCAAGAGGAGTTCGAGGTGGTGGACGGGGTTCTCGTGGGGGTGGACGAACAGGGGCTGGTGGAAGAGGCCGTGGTGCCCAATCTAATTCTGCACAGCTAAATCAAACCAAGAGTGGGCCATTGAGTTCGGCTCAGCCCGATCCCTCTACAGCACTCCCTTCTACTTTTGAAAAAGCTGGGCTCGCGAACATTTCCCCGGCTCAATGGAAAGGCATAATCGATCTCTTAAAGGTGTCTAAGCCTCGTGATCGGTTAACGGGTAAGTTTTCGTGGATTATTGATACTGGCGCGACTCATCACGTTTCGGGTGATCGAAATTTATTTGACGAATTGAAGCCTATTGAACATTGTCCGATTGGTTTGCCGGATGGAAGTTCCTCATTTGCGACCCATTCGGGAACGGTTATTTTATTGGGAAATTTACGCCTTTTAAATGTTTTATATGTCCCAAAGTTGAATTGTAACTTGTTTTCGGTGTCACAATTTCTAAATGATAATGATTGTGTCATGCAATTCACTGCTCAATTATGTATTATACAGGACCATGTCACGAGGAGGCTGATTGGAGTGGGTGAGCGTGTGGATGGACTTTTTCTGTTCGTGGGTGTTCCAGAGATGTGGGCTCTTGCTGTTGATGGTGTGCGAGGATGTGGCTTTGTGGCATCGGGCGGTTAGGTCATCCATCGAGAAAGGGTCTTAGGCATGTTCGAATATTTCTATTTCTAAGTTTTTCAATAAAGACGGGTGCGATGTGTGTTTTAAGGCTAAGCAGCCTCGTGAACCCTTTCCTATTAGTGAGAATAAGGCTAGTCGCATTTTTGAATTAGTACATTGTGATTTATGGGGGCCTTACAGTGAACCCTCAACGTGTGGCGCTACGTATTTTTTGACAATTGTCGATGACTATTCACGGTCGGTTTGGATTTATTTATTATTGAATAAAATGGAAGTTGAATATGTTTTTTTGGATTTTATTGCTTTAGTCTCTCGTCAGTTTGAGGTTAATATTAAACGAGTTCAGTAGTGACAATGGGATGAATTTAGACCTTTGCTTCCGTATTTTAAGTAAAGAGGTATCATTTTTGAAGCGTCGTGTGTTGGTACCCAGCAACAGAATGGCCGGGTTGAAGGAAACATCAACACATCCTTAATATTGCCCGTGCACTACGTTTTGATGGACATTTGCCCCTCAAGTTTTGGGGGGAATGTGTTATGGCCGCCGCGTATATAATCAACAGAACCCCAAATAGTGTTTTGAATTTTAAAACACCATATCAGTCTCTTTTTGGTCAACTGCCAGATCTTTCCAAACTTAGAATATTAGGATGTTTGTGTTATGCCCATGACCATCGCCACGTCCATAAATTTGCCAGCCGAAGCCGTAAGTGTGTCTTTCTTGGGTATCCTTTTGCTAAGAAGGGTGGACTTGTATGATCTAGAGACGGAGGAGATCTTTGTCTCTCGGGATGTTAAGTTTTTTGAACATGTGTTTCCTTTTTCCCAATCGACCGATAGTGCACCGTCCATACCTCCTTACCCTATGATTGATGACGTTGGAATAGTGGATCAGGAATTTAGTCCTCTTCGTTTCAGGATCCCTCCAACCCGGAGCCTCTCGGTTGAGGGGACAGATACTGATTAAATGACAGGTGATCTGGGGCTGATATAGTGCCTTCACCACAACCTCGAGATCCAGTGAAGGTATCGAAGAATTGGGTAGGGGTAAAAAAAGATGAAGCTTCCAATTCACGTTTTCAAGATTTTGTGGACGCACACTTTGATTGATCGAAAAGTCCTCTTCCACGCTCTTCCCGCTCCGTCCGGTTCCTTCAGTACTCCGTATCCTCTTATGCATTACATTAATTATGATCTATTTTACGATAAGCATCGCAAGTACCTTGCGGACCATAACGGTTGGTAATCCTCCTAAATCATTTAAGGAAGCTATGAAACATGAGGGGTGGCGTAAGGCCATGTCGGAGGAGATTCAGGCTCTCGAGGATCAGGGCACTTGGGTTTTGGAACCTCTTCCCCCCGGAAAAAAGGCATTGGGGAGTAAGTGGGTCTATACAGAGAAATATGACGAGCATGGGACTCTGCAACGTCTAAAAGCCCGGTTAGTGGCATTTGGGCATCACCAGGAAGAAGGTATTGATTATACAGAGACTTTCGCTCCTGTGGCAAAAATGGTTACGGTTCGAACTTTTCTTAGTGTGGCAGCAGTGAAACGGTGGGACATTCATCAGATGGATGTCCACAATGCATTTTTGCATGGCGATTTGAACGAGGAAATCTATATGAAGATACCTCCCGGTTTTGAGAAGCCAGGATCGAACTTAGTTTGTAAAATCGCGCAAATCATTATGCGGATTGAAGCAGGCCCCTCGGTGTTGGTTTTCTAAGCTCGCTTTCGGCTTTGCGTGACTATGGCTTTTGTCAATCTTACTCTGACTACTCATTGTTTACTTTGACTCGTGATGGTATTCAGCTTGTGGTGCTCGTCTATGTCGATGATATGCTAATTGCCGGCAATGATAAAGTGGCGATGACGATTTTTAAATCGTATCTTGGGCAATGTTTTAAGATGAAGGATCTTGGCGCTCTTAAATATTTTCTTGGGATTGAGGTCGACGGAACACCGAGGGCATTTTCTAAATCGCGGAAATATGCACTCGATATTATCCATGAAAGGTGGGTTACTTGGGAGCAAGCCTGCAGATTTTCCTATCGAGCAGGAATCATAAATTGGCGCTATGATCGGGCCTTTGTTGGTGATCCGGCGTCATACGGCGCCTTGTTGGCCGCGCTGATCTATCTTGGTGTTACTCGCCTGATTTGGCTTATTCGGTTCGAGTTTTGTCTCGGTTTATGCAAGCCCTCGGGTTGAACATTGGGAAGCCGGTTTGCGCTGGTTCGTTATTTGAAAAAGCATCCGGTCGGGGATTCTCTGCGTTCGGATAGTTCTCTTCTCTCTTGAAGGGTGGTGTGACTCTGATTGGGCAAGTTGCCCTATTACTCGCCGATCTTTGAGTGGGTGGTTTGTGTTTCTTGGTCTTTCTCCTATCTCCTGGAAGTCCAAGAAACAGACCACGGTGTCCCGCTCCTCTGCTGAAGCCGAATATCGGTCGATGGCTTCCTTGACTTGTGAACTGAAGTGGCTAAAGCAATTACTTGCTGATCTTGGTGTTCGACATCCTCCTGGGATTCGACTTTTCTGTGACAGTCAGTCTGCGTTATACATAGCTCAGAACCCTGTTTTTCACGAACGTACGAAGCATATTGAGGCTGACTGCCATTTTGTGCGAGATGCTATAACGGACGGCTTGATCCTTCCCTCTTATGTTCCTACGAAGCACCAGTTGGCGGATATTTTTACCAAGGCATTGGGACGACAGCAATTCGAGTTTTTTTTGCGCAAGTTGGGCGTTCGGGATTTTCACGCTCCCACTTGAGGGGGGGTATTACGATATTGACTATTGTATTATTTATGTAATTAGAAAAGGGTGGATTGGTAATTACGACTAGCACTAGAAGCCCTGAATTTGGCTATATATATTGTACCTATGTATTATGAATGGGAAGGAAAGATAATTGACCGAAATTTATCACCCTGGTCTGTATTATTGGTATAGAAAATAAATGGTTTGATTATATAATAATTAAATGCTAACAAAAGTTATATCATGATTATCGTCAATGGTTTATTGATTGATACGTTACATATATAGTTTGTATAAATAATGATACAGCATGTGTTGCGATATATATTGTAACCGAAATAATCCAGATTCGTAATTAAAGACTTTTGGACACGGTTTGCCTCACATGCATGTAAATAGTCAGGTATGCATTATTTTCCGGTATATGAATTGAATTCATTATGTATTTTTGTTAATTTGTGGCATATAAATTGGTTAGATACATGTTAGGGTCATTTGTATTACGCAAGTCATATGAGTTTTGGTTAGATATTGACATTCTTATTTTGTGATGTGAGTTTTCGAAAATGCTCAACATTCGTAGACCAGTGCCCATGCCTAGGGGTCTAGGAATTTCAGGTAGATGTTGGGCCAGGGTCTCTTTCTTCGTAATAGCAAGTCGGTTAGCATTGTATGTATGTGTAATATTAGTCCTGCCTTGAAAAGCTTAATACTCTTGAATCGTCTTTCACTATTTCAGGTATGTAAGTATGGTCCTGGAAATATGATAAGTATGTATAATAATGAAAGTGTGTTATGGTAAGCACCATATTCGCATGTTATTCATGTTATGCATTGCAATTACTATAATATAATTATTGTCATGTTATTCATTAAATATACTTGCATTAAAAGAGAACTATAAGTGTATTTATTAAATACTATCATTGTTTCTTTTTGAATTTGTTTTCTTTAGTGTATCGTCGTTCTCATCCCTTGCTTTATCATTTGAGATAAAATTTATGTAGAGCTAGCTTGAGGAAACGAGGAAAGAGTGAGGAGATGAAGCATATTACTATATATGCTTCTTATATTTTACGTGACATGATAATTTTTCATTTCTAATCATTGATATATTTGAAAGGTTGTGCACCCAATGTTAACGTTGTTTCAGTTTCATTATGTTTCAATTATTTACAATGGGTAGTTAGTGTTCGGTTAGTAGTTTCTTCGTAATAAATGGGTGAGAGTTATGTAGTTCTTTCGGGTTGTTATTTTAATTAATATATATGAGTTGTTTTTGCTTGATTTTCTTTTGAATTCCTTTCACTCATGAACATATGATACGAATCTCAAATGAGACTTACATGCTCAATTAGTAATGAATTAAAGACGTGTTGAACGACATATTATTTTACCCTCGCCTTTTACAGGTTTACAACCACATTTAGTGGACTTTTGCCATATGATGTGGAATAAATTTGTTCTTAAATACAGGAAATAAGACTGAAAAGGAATTTGATTGGGGAATTAGTTAAGACTGAAAATGATTAGGTGCTCATTACTTTTTACAAAAAATATAAGAAATATAAATATTTTGCATGAAGAAATAACAATTATTATTACAATACATAAACAACATCACTAAATTAACTAATTAAAACAAGACGATATTCTATCGAGATTCATCTTAACACAACAACAAAACTCTAACTCCTATTGGACAATGTACTCATTAAAACTCTTCTCTTTTTTTCTTTTTAACAACAATATTATTCTTTTTACACTATTTAATAAACACAATTAATTATACGCACCCTTGTAAGTAAGATATTATTATTTGTATGAAGACTTGTCATATCACTATACAGTTGCACCTTAGGGACAGGGACAACCGACTTGATAAAAATTTGACCGTTTTATTTTTATTTATTTATCAATTATCTTATGTATCAAACCATATTAAAGACTAAGTATATCACAATATTGTAATAGTAAGTGCATAAAACCTCAAATATCATGTCAATTTCGATTAAGTTCCTTAATTAGTAGGATATAACAACGATAATGATTTCCATGTTAATGTAAGTGACGTAGATTAGAAGATGGAAAAGTAAAAGGACGTGACACACACCAAAAAAAAAAAAAAAAAAAAACGCTTTTTATCCTCTTTAGAAAAATCGAAATGAATAACATTTTAACTTTTGACCCGTGAGTTTCATTGTGTTTTGTAAATGTGTCCTTTTCTTTGTCCCTAAGAAATGATGTTGCGGCTAGTCATTGACTAGTTTTTGGTTCACGTGTTATTGTTTTTTTTTTTTTTGAATAAACGTGTTATTGTTAAGGGTTCACATATTTTAGAATAATTATAAAGGTTTATGACTAATAGAATTTTAGATAAAACGATTAATCGATCATCTATTTGTAAAAATATATCTCTCTTTATTTAATTTTACATTATTGTCTCTTTTAAAATGTGATTGATGAAAAAAGTATGACATGTGAAATTGAAGAGACTATAATAATATCGATTATACATATTTCTAGAATACTCAACATTATTGTGTCTTAATTGTAGCCTAGTATAGGTGATTGTAATATATTTAAGGCTATAGAACCAACCATGTAAATTCAATATAGTATAAGAGTAGAAGGTTATCAGATCAAACCTTACTCGCACTATCTTTCTATGAACTAGTATAATTTATACAAATAATCGAGTGAGTTTTATTAAGATGACACTATTGGTTGTGTTGGACATATATATATATATACATTTCAATTTTCTTTTGGGTTTATTGTTAAAAAAAGACAATTTGAACGTAAAAATATATAAAGAGGATAGTGAAATTTTTTTCGGATAAAGAAGACATGTCATTATTCCAATATGATAGTGAAACATTGGATTTGAGGTTATTTCCACTGCAACAAACAGTGGATTTGGGGTTATAAACAGTGAATATGTCCTAATCACCCAATTTATATTTCCACTGTCCCGATTCTCATTTTCCGCTTTTTTTATCCTTTTAAACCACTCTCCTTTTTTTTTTTGGGTGTACTTAGCCCCATCAGTCCTCTTATTGGCTATTAGTCTTTAAAGTGAGGTATAGTCATGTAAAAGAAGACATATAGAAATCATCTGGTTTTTCTTTTAAAGTAGCGTTAGAGACGTAACAAAATAACCTATACCTGAACATTGTTGATTATAATGTAGTATATTATTATTGATATAAGCTATATTAAGATAAATGAAGCAACAATTTATTATGGCACATAGTATTATTATGATAATATTGTCATAACAATGACATTTTAACTTGTTCAAAGAAAATGTTGAGTCATGAAAATAGAAAAGCAAATGATTCTTTTTCTTTCCAACCAGTCATTGATGTCGGAAGGTTAATAGAGTTTATAGCTAAAGACACACTCCAAATTCATCAAATTGCTTTTGCATGTGCCCCCTACCCTTAAAGCAAACAAACCTAACCTCTCCCCCTACCCACCCCTAAATTAATCCCTTAGGTGACAAATTACTAATGTTTACATTAAAGAGAGAGGACATATAATAAATTTGATGTATGAAGTAATCAATTGCACAGCTCGCCCTATTGCATAAAAAATTATAGACACGTTTAAAATAGAGGTAAAGTATAGGGGAAACTTGGAGAAATATGCCCGAAAAGAAAATGTTTGGAAAAATATACCTGAAAAGTAAAGATTTGAAAAATATGTCTGCTTCCAACGCTTGTAGAGGCGCAGCGCGCCGCATGAGGCGACGAGGACAATTCACGACAGCGTCGTCGGCGTATTTTTTAGGGCATTTACTTTTTCAGGCATAGTTCTTCAAATTTCCCAAGTGAAGCTTCATATATAGTCCAATCATAACGATATGATACATCTATTAAGCTAAAATTATAGGGTGGTAATTAATGTCTAAAAATAAAAAATATATATGGGGTGGTGCTAGTCATTAGGCATTTTTATTTGGGTTTATTGTTAAAAAAACAATTTGAACATAGTAATATGCAAAGAGGATAATGAAATTTTTTTCGGGTAAAAATGACATGTCCTTATTTCACTGTGGTAGTGAAACATTGGATGTAAGGTCAATTCCACTGCAGCAAATAATAGATTTGGAGTTATTAATAGTGGATTTGTCCTTATCACTCAATTTATATTTTCAATGTCCTGATTTCTATTTTTCTCTTATTTATTATTGTTAAGAGGGCATTTGGCATAATTTCTTGTATTGACAGTTTCATTTTTGAATTAAAGATTCGATTGTGAAAAAAATACGACCTACTTTAAGAAATGAAATATAAGGACAATTTTTAGACACTGATTAGCCCAGCCCCTGCATGAATTGAAAAGAAATGAAATGAAATGATTTAGAAAGATTTAGATTCTGATGTTCGATCCGTATGTTTTAGACTGAAAGAAATGAACTAAGAGCAAGGAATCAAGTAAAGGCAGTGGCGGATCTGTGTGTATCAAGGGTGGGTCATGTGACCTCACTGAGATCCGAGAAATTTTTTTTAGTATTAAAACGATGTAGTTTTGTTGTTAAAAAATGTCATTTTATTGATAAAAAATGTAGTTTTAAGCTCTCCGTGACTTACATTGAAACATTTTTTAGATAAAAATATAGCTTTTTCTGATCCAGATTGCAATTGAAAAGATTTATGGATCCGCCACTGAGTAAAGGGATGAAGAAATTATTCATAAATTGAATTGTTTAGCTTCCTTCGAAAACATGCTACTGGGATGGATTTGGAGTCTGCACCTATTTTGGATGGATTGGAGTTGCATGGTGTTTTGATTGGAGAGCTGCATGGGAGTTGTGACCCTGCTCTTGAAATTCATCCTGTCATTGTTGAAACAAGGGGGCCGGCTTGTTTCGGTGCGGTGCAGCCTTCATCAGTGCTGCAGGGGAAACTTTTGATCGGGAGAAAGAGGCCGGGTCTCGTCTTGGAAGCGGTTGGCAAAGCAAGGCAAGGGTCCGACATCGGTGGATGGGTGCGTGACGGTGGGGGAGAAGCGGGACTTGGAATCACGGATTGATAGTGACGCTCAGTCAAAGAAATTATGTGCTATGCAATTTTCGGCGGAGCCTGCGGTGCAGGCCCGCCAACGCCAATGAGTATCATATGTTGGAACTGCCGGGGCCTGGGCCAGCCTCGAGCAGTCAAGGTGTTAAGAGCCCTTGTACATAAATTTATGCCTTCTCTTTTATTTTTGTCTGAAACAAAATTAAGTAAAAGTCGTTTTGAGTATGTAAGGTGTTCTCTTGGTTATTCAAGTGCATTAGTAGTCGGGAGTGAGGGAGTGAGGGAGCGAGTGGTGGTTTGGCTTTATTGTGGAATGATGACATGGACGTATGGATTTCTACTTACTCCCTTGGGCATATCGACGCTGTTATACGTAGGTCTCCGGCCCCGTCTTGGCGGTTTACGAGCTTTTATGGCAACCTAGTTGTTGCGGCCAGGGAGCACTCTTGAACATTACTGCGGCGTTTGCATGAAAGAATGTCTCTACCGTGGCTTGTGGCGGGAGACTTTAATGAGGTCTTGTTGCGAAGAGAGCAAGATGGCCCTAATCTTCGTCCGTATCCGCAAATTCTTGCCTTCCGGAATGCACTCTCTAATTGTGACCTCACGGATATGGGATATGTAGGGGCCCCTTTTACTTGGTATAAGCGAGCAGATGGTTCGGCGATTCGTGTTCGCTTGGATCTCGGGGTGGCTAATGCCTAATATCGAGTGGAGAAATCTCTTCCCACAGCATTCAGTATATCACTTATCTAATTCCCGCTAGGACCATGTCCCTATCATGATTTCTTCGGATAACCCTTTTGATAAGGGCTTGGTAAAATGGACCCCGGTACCGCGTTATGACCCATTTTGGATCAGGGATCAGGAGTTTAAAGGCAATGTTGATGCATCAGTCACAGAGGCTGCAGCGGGTATTGGAGTGATTTTCAGGGACTCAAATGGCACTATACTCCACTCCTTTGCATATCATTTTGACCCAGGTGATCCGGTGGAGTACATGGAGCTTAAGGCTATCTCCCTATCCTTAGAAGAGGCGGTGCAGCTAGGGATTCGGCGAATAGTGGTTGAAAGCGATTGCCTGGCGTGCGTTTCGAAGCTTCGGCGGCCAGGCGTGGATCTTACGGCTCAGGGTTGTTTAGTTCAAGACTGGTTGGCTCTTTCACCTAGTTTTAATTTGTTTTTTCGTTTATTCGGTCATTGGAAATGTCCTGCGCGTTTTTTTAGGCATGATATTATTTATATTTGTATCTAATGCAGAATCTCCTGCGCTCGCTAGGGTGACGTTTTGAGCAACTTTTTTTGGCGGATCTTGTTTAATAAAAAAATTTACTCAAAAAAAATATTTCCTTGTATTTCTTTCCAAGCTAATCCAAACGATGCAAATTAAATAATTTTCATCGGTCACTCCCTCTCATTTATTTTCTATAACAATAAATTCTTTTTAGACATTCATCGTCATCTCTTCAAATTTTATCTGATATTACCGTACAACAGTATTCTTATTTTCTAGATTCGTAATCACAATGATTTCTTAAATAAATAAAAAAAACTTTGGTGATGCGGCGACACAGAAACGAGATGAACTTGATGTGCTATCTGACGCAGTCCCACTATGGATTGTCCATCTAAAACAGATGACCCAAAAAAAATGAATCAGCAGGACAATTTTGTAGGACGTTTTTTGGTCCGATACATAAATTGCCATTATTTTGGTAATAGTTTTTATGGGCCATTACTTTTGTAATAGTTTTTATGGGTAGGGAAATATATTGCTTTATGTGTAATCCACATGTTTGTTTACTTTAGGCACTTTTTGTATTCCCCCACAAAACCATTTGGCATTTGAAAGCATACATATCATTATAACTTGTTTGTACTTAGTTTATCAAATGACACGTCTATTTGACACCTTTCATTTCTATTAATAATGAAAGAAGAAAAGTATGTCTCACTTTAGTTATGGTAATCATTTTTTTATAAGTTTCAAAGAAAATAATAGGTGACTTCGATTCAAAACCGTTTTGAAATTCAGTAATATTTAATGTTTTAGTTGAGCTCAATGTCTACTCAGAGAGCTTGGATAATGGTGCATTAATCTTTAGTACTACAAGTCGTATAAGTTGGCAACATGGGTGAACCGTCTCAAAGTCTCCTCACCACAGGCACATACCTCTGGTAGATTTTCGGAAATTCGTATTGTCCTTCTAGTGAAAGGAATATTTCAGAGTGTTTTTCCTCATAAAAATCACCTGTCTCCACCGGCTGTGTCGCCGTTAACTCATTTCTCTGTCCCCCATTCTAAACTATTGTTTTAATCAAGTAATTGTTGTTATTTTTTATATTAACATAAATAATTTTAAAAATGGTATGTTCGGGACATTCAATTCCGACCCGACGGGATCCCGAATATTCGGGTATCCCGATTGTCGGGACCCGACGCTTATCGGGTACGGGCTCGGGAAGAAAAATGGGATCCCAAATCTTGTCGGGACGGTTTCGGATATGAGGTTTAAGTGTCGAGTCCCGACGCGATGCCACCCCTAGCCTTCTACTGCTTCGTATTTTTGGATCTGTCACTATAGCAAGATGTGTTCGTCTAGAAGTCTGAAAATTTCAATACGACGCTTATTTTAACTAAAGCTCCTGATTGATTCAGAGTTTACGAAAATTTTAAAATGGTAAATGACTATTAGTGAACCGATGGTGTCAAAGCAATAGTTTTGAGGAGTATTAGAAAAGCACATAATTGGTTAAATTTTAGTGCTTTTTCGTTATATTTGTTTTAGACCAACATAAACCCACCGGAGAGCTTAATATACATCAACATGCAAAACTCTTTATGAAGTTTGTCTCCACGTAAGATAAATGGGTAAGCCTCTTCGCGAAAAATTAAGGAAGACTTGTTGAAAAGAACAAAAATAATTGTAAAATTAGTAAAAAGGACAACAATATAATAAGTACAAAAATGCCCTTAACTCCCACGTCCTTTGAAAAAAATAAAACAGCCATGTTCAGTTTTTTTTCTTTTAGAAAGTCCCACGTTCAGTTCCACTTATTTATATATATATATATATATATATATATATATATATATATATATATATATATATATATATATGTGGCTTTGATGACATGGTTGGATATGCATTTCAAGTTGCAGAAGAAGTTGATGGTTTTGAACCTTCTACTTACAGGGAAGCAATGACATGTTCTGAAGCATCTTAATTGCTAGCTGCCATGGGAGATTGTATGGAGTCATTATTGAAGAATCAGACTTTGGATCTAGTTAAACATCCAGCTGATAGGAGAGTTGTTACATGCAAATGGATCTTCAAGAAGAAGGAATGAATGACTAAAGGAGAAGGGGTCAAGTATATGCACGTTTGGTTGCAAGGGGGATCGAGGAAAGAAGGGTAGACTTTGATGAGATATTCTCACCGGTGGTCAGACACACTTCAATCAGAGTGGTACTAGCAATGGTGGCACAACAGGATCTTGAACTTGAAAGCGATTAGATGTGAAGACAACTTTTCTACATGGTGTAGATAAAGAGATACACATGACTCGGCCAAAGGGATTTCAAGTTCCTGGCAAGGAAGACTTTGTGTGCAAGTTAAAGAGGTCCTTGTATGGGTCAAGCGGGCTCTCAGCGGTGGTATAAAAGGTTTGTGATTACATGATCCGGTGGGTTATAATCGAAGTCCATATGATGTTGTGTGTATCGCGATCGGTGAGAGATGGATCGCATATCTATCGTGTCATGTATGTGGATGATATGTTGATATTTCTTTGAAAAGAAATCGATGTTCAAAATCGAAGAACCTTCGATCTTGAGTTTGAAATGAAAGATTTGGGTGCAGCCAAAAAGATTTTGAGGATGGAGATCTGGAGAGATAGAAGTCAGAAGAAGCTATTCTTGTCTCAGTAGGGTTATTTACAGAAGATATTGGCGGTTGGCATTTCTCAACGCAAAGCCAATAGATACTCCTATGGCATCTAATATTCATTTGTCTGTTTATGCTTCACAATCAGCAGAGGAGAAGGATTATATGTCAGTCTAATGTATGTCATGGTGTGCACTAGGTCTGATGTGGCTCAAGCAGTCAGTGTTGTCAGCAGGTTCATGACTCAACCTAGAAAGGAACACTAGAAAGTTGTGAAAAGAATGTTCAGGTACCTTAGGGGTACAACTGATGTTGGTCTCATTAATGGAGGTGATACTCAAGGTATGATCACGAGTCATCGTGATTGGACGAGAGAGAAATCAATGGATCGATTATGTTTTCACATTGAGGAATTCAGTTGTCAGCTGGAAAGCAACTCTTCAGGCAATAGTGGCTTTAGCAACTACTGAGGAAAAATATATGGCTCATACCGGAGCAGCCAAGGAGGGTATCTGGTTGAAGGGGCTTGTCAGTGATTTGGGGCTACATCAAGATCAAGCTGAGATTTATTGTGACGGTTTGAGTGCAATTTGTCTAGCTAAGGATCAGGTTCATCATCAGAGAACCATGCATATTGATGTGAGATATCATTTTCTGAGAAATGAAAAGAGGGTTGTAGTGAAGAAGATCAGCACCAAGGATAACTCTGCTGATATGTTCACTAAACCAGTTCAACAGAGCACGTTTTAGTTGTGTCTGGACTTTTTGAATATTCAAAGCTTATAATCTGGAAACTCAGCTGAGGGCAGGTCAGCTGAGTGGGTTCTGTGGAGTAATTTGGTATAGTACATCTGACATTGACGAATGCATTTGGTACAAGTACATCTGTTTATGCAATTTGGTTGGCTGTGAATGAGAGTTCAAGTCAAGGTGGAGATTTGTCAGTAAAAGTGAATTAAACTCTACATCTGGTAGAACTAAACTGGTAGTCAGCTGAGAAGTGTATCCAAGTCTGTTAAACTCAGCTGGGAAGTCTGCTGAGTTTTTTCTGGTGTCAGCAGCCTGCTGAGGCCTGCTGAGGTTTTGGATGCAGCTGAGTTCTACATCTGGGCAATGGTCAGCTGGGTTGGGTCGGCAGAAGGACCCAACAGCTGGGGCATTTATGGCAATCCGACAAAGATTCTTAGGTTAGGTTTTGGGATCTGTGGCTATAAATACCAACTGTATTGATCATTGTAAAGTGTGTAATCCGTCTGAAATTCAGTGCAAAATAAAATATCTATTTTCTGTCCATGGAGTAGTCGGCACAACAACGAAAACCACGTTAAATCTTGTTTTGTTCTTGTTTCAGTTATTTCTGTTGATTATTATTATTAGATTGCATCTGTTAATTATCTATCTTGTATCTGGATTCCGTATCCTGTTATAAGAGTGCTAAACCATCTAAAATTTTATTATCTTAATTACGCATGTACCTCATTAAATGTAAATTTCCTTTGGATAAGTTTGAGCATGCAGTGTTAGTAAGATCTTTCTTTTGTGACGTGAATTTTATTCTTTTTTACAGCATATTCCATGCCTACCTATTATTCCCATTTTACGAAGAAAAAATTGTTTTTTTGTGACGTGATTTTTTCTTTTTCAACCGAATATGTACCATGCCTGTTATTCTCATTCATGAAAAGAATTATGATGCAGCGATTTAAGGATTATATCGAATAATGAATAAATAGATAAATACATACAATGTATCCGATTTATCCCTATTTATCGAGTTCGGATTCCCTACACTTAACCTCCTTCAACAATTCCTTCATTGAGATGAAAATTTGACGATGCCGTAGATATTTTTTATGGTTCCGTTGATATTACTCAAATTTTGGTGACATTCAAATTTTTCAAAATAATCTGGGACCCAAAACCGTGGATATTTCCTACGGTACTCTAGAAATGTCTATAATACCTTCAAATTTTCATTTCATTGGAGGAATCTCTAGAAGATGTTCGCCAAAGGAAATCCATACTCCCTATTCATCCCCACATGGGAGTGAGAATAAAAATTCATCACATCCCTTCATTTAAAATATCTTCTAAATCAATGTTGTATGGCAATTTTTATCGTACGGTTATAAATTAAATTTTAAAAAAAATCACACCCCATAATGCAGAAGTTGGGGGAAAATCCAAATAACATTAATATAAAATTCATTCCACCAACTTGAAGAGTCCTCACGGTTTTTCCAACTGCAACCACAATCTCTCGTCTTACTTGTTTAATGAAAGAAGCAATAACCAAACTAATTCTTCTAGTGAAAAAAAGAGGCTTAACGATATTGACACAATCACTCAATTATAACGAGTGACATAATATAATTTTATATTATTAATATGATGTATACATCTTTATACATACATCATAATTAACGTTATAAAAGTAAGTATTTTGTAATTGAATTGTTATGACAATAGCGTTACCCGGAAAAAAGAAATACGATTTGTAAAAGCAAGAAGCGTATAAACCAAAAATACTTTTGAGAGAGGTTGTTTGCATTTTGAACACAATAAAAAATAAAAAATGCATGTCATTACAACTGGATGGCCTGTGTGAGTTGGATTATTGAGTGACTCTTCTTCTATCAACTGCTACCGGCCTTAAAACGGGTTTAATAATTTATTAATTTAGTATGTTGTAGTTTATTTTTCGATATAAATTCTTATTTTTCGTTATGATATTGTTTGATAGTGTATCTCTCTCTCTTTTTATTTTTTTATTTTATTGAGATAGACAGTGTGTATCTCTTTCTAAAAGAGAATGATTATGGTTGATGAGATCTCGACTCACTATAATCGATTTGATACTTAAATGTCTCTAGTCGCATTTGTTATTAAATGAGACATCAATAATACAATTAGATTAGCACGTATTAGATGTCTTCTATCTTGTGAACATAAGGATAGATTTCGTCTATCAAAGTGTAGTGACACTTGGACTGTACGTGGACGTGTATTAGAGAATGCGTATATTAGACTGACCCACTTACTTTATTAAGTGTCGCACTATGTGACGGTTGTATAGTTATCCTAAGACCGGAGTCATCATGACATCACGGTGTGGATTGTTGTGCTTTGACACTATTGAGGTTTCCCTTAGCCATGAGGCGATAATGCGTTAGTGCTTGGTGACGATGACAGATTATGTCACCTAATTAATCCGGGCCTGAATGAATCTAATAATGAATACCCCAAGCCTTAGTGCCTTGAGAACGTGTTGTAGATTTTAAGATTTGCGGCTGAGTCTAAGAGCTTGTCTTAGATTGCCTACGTATCCTGTATTCGTCCAGGAATCAAGCCTTGCGTAGTTCCTGGAACATGGTATTTATAACGATAAGCCATGCCCGAACCCTAATATTAGGTCGGTCTAGGCTATTGTCATATTTAACCTTCATGGGCCTTGCCCAAGTTATCATGCTGATAGTAGGCCTTCGTAGATGGTATGGACTTTGTCCTCTACACCGACTTACGGTGGTCGAGCTGGAACCCTCGTCCTACCCTGCATAAAAGTCGGTCGTCGTAGCCCCGAGTCTGGGCATCGACATGCGCGCTTTGATAATTACTCATGATGTAGGGACCAAACGTTAGATGACACGTGGAGGGATGAAACCATGTATCGTCACTTGGGTATGATATTGAAGAATGCATAGAATACATGTTTGTTCGTCTAGAAATCGCGTATCCTAATAGTAAGAGTAATATCCGAAAGGGCATTATTATAAGGAATGTCTAGCTCTCGTGAATCTTTGCCAAGTGAGAGTAAATGAGTTACTTCAAGAGAGCATGATATCCAGATTATAAGATACGGTCGTTAATGTATTGACACTCGAGATACGACCATATGGATATCAGAATAAATGATAGGATTTATTTACACGATAAGCTATTCTGGCATGAAGGTAGTAGTTATCCTGTTTTGACTCTTCCAGATGATTGAGGGTCACGATATGTTGCTAGACGCTATTTGGTGATGGTACTGACACTCTATCTTTTAGTAGGAGATAGAGTGTATATCTTTCTAAAAGAGTTGATTCTCGTTATTTTATCAAAATAAAATCATTCAATTTACTTAGTGAAGCTGTTTAATATGTATTGTAATTGTTATTGCTTCGTGCAATAATAATATTTCTTACTTTTCCATCAACGTACGTTTCAGTCAAAAAAAAGATATTTTTTTTGAATGGAGTTTCACCTAACAAAATTAGACCGGTAAATATTAAATATAATAATGTAATAATAAATGGTATCTTTGACTGTTTCGTTGTAGATGTGACGCACATGCATTGTTGCTTGATACAAAAAAACACAAGTACATACAATTCATGTTTTTCTGTATGAAATTTTCACTTATAGCATACGTATTTAATTATTCTCATTTGAGTCGCGATAAGCAGATCATAACAAATGAACACAAATACTCCCTATCTATTGCAACTAGACAGCCTTAAATATAGTATCTAAACATTGGAATAATCGGAGAAAAACACATTTACACAAGGTTGATACACAATACGGCTATCTTTGGTTGATCATTTTGACCGGACAATGATTTAAGTGTATCGATTATGCTTCAAGTATCGTTGATAGACTTATACGGAATTTTAAGACGTTACATGTGGTATTGCAACAAAAATATTAAATGAAACTAAATATAAACCATACGAGACAATCATATCGACCTCTAGTATTCGGGTATAGTCTTGTTGAGTATGTTAGTTGCTTAAGGGAGAAGGTAATTGTAGTATCTCACGAGGAATCTTTTTTTTAGAAAATTACGATAATATGAGCTCGAGAAATAATGGATTTAAATTATGCATAAATTTTAATATGGTCCATGAACAAATCATATTTGGTGTGTCAAACCAATAGGATTTAAGATATTTCTGGTGACCTCTGTGTATAAAAACAAACAATCAATTATATATTTTTTTTGGGGGAAAACTTTTTTTTATTAATCAATATCCGCCAAACATGCGGTCATTGTTAGGAAATCAACGCGGGAACGCAGCGGATTTCAAAAATTTGATTTCCTTTTTCCCAAGATCGACTTCGTTTAAGCAATAAACGAATAAACTAAAGACGGCGGTTACCTTGGTTGATCTAAAAATCGACGCTTTGACCGTCAGGAGAGAGTAGTCAAAGACATGGAGCCGCCCAGTGTTCGGCCTCTACCGCTAGTCCACACGAGCAATTTCGCGGAATCCCACCATGGATTGCTATTGAAAAGTTCCGATTGCTAGACCGGACCTTTTCTTCCCTCACAAACTCACTATAGGAAGTCCCCTCTTTCTTACACAAGAACTATGAGTTCTTGCAATTTTTCACAAGAACAATTGCTCTTGGAAGAATGGTGTGTGAAGAGCTTGGCAAGCCCTCTTATTTATACTAGAGAGAGGCGCCCCTATTGCTTGGAGAGGAGGAGAAGAAAAATCTCTTTTTCCAATAAAATAAGGAAACATAATTAATGTGATTGATTTATCTCTTTTAATTTAATATCTTATATTAAATGAATCCATAATTTATAATTCTCCAATATCTTATATTGAATGCAAATTATGTTATTACCATAAATCTATTTTTCTCAAAATCAATTAATATCACATATCAATATTATGGTAATCTCATTAATTAAATTCTTGATAATCCAAGTGTGTCATACACACAACAAGAATCGCCCATATCTTCATTAATTGACTTATGGAAACTTCTTTAATTAATATAATGCTATGATTAATTAATTTGCAAAAATACATGTATATCATATATACATATTTTCGAAAATCATATGTATCAAAATACATATTTAATTAATCATCATAATTAATATCTTGTATTATATTTATTCATAATAAATAAATACCACCATATTAATTTACCACTATAACCTTTATAGTCTCGAGATAAACTTTCCTTATTTGGTTATCATCTATAACCACATTTTAATCCGGCTAGATGTTCTTATGTGTATGACCCGATAGGCTTCGAATATGTTGGCCGTAGACACAAAGTGCAAATTACGAAAATGCCCTTCATGCCTAACGATCACGGGATAGCGTGCAGCAACACACCGTGACTCCCAATCATCGGAAGAGTCAAATGCAATGACTACTACCTTTCATGTGAAACGATTACCGTGTAACTTACAATCCTATCATTTGTAATAATATCCATACGGTCGTTAGTCGAGTGTCAAAACATCAACGACCGTATCTTATAAACGGATATCAAGCTCTCTCAAGTAACTCATTTACTCCCAATTTGCAAAGATTCACGAGAGTAAGACATTCCTCATAAGAAGGCCATTTCGGATATTCGATCCCAATCATAGGATACGCGATTCCCGGACGACCAATCATGTATACTCCGCGTGCTTGAGATCACACCCAATCACTACCGCATGATCGCCCGTGGCTGGGAAACCTCAATAGTGTCAAAGCATGACAATCCACACCGTGATGCCATGAAGACTCGGTCTTAAGGATAATTACACAACCGCCACATAGTGTGACACTTATCCGTGTAAGTGGGTCGATCCCTAACGACGCATTCTCTCATACACGTCCACGCATACCCAAGTGTCTCTACACTTCGATAGACGAGATCTATCCTCGCCCTAAAGCAGAATACATCTAATACGTGCTAGCTGTTCATACTATCAATGCCCTGTTTGATAGTACATCACCTAGAGACATTTAAGTATCAAACTTATTAAAGTGATTAGAGATCTCATCAACCATAATCGCCTATCATGGTTTCTCTATCACGATTTAACACTCAAGGACGTTATCATATAACAATTCATAATTGGTTCTTTAAAAGAATGATATATGACAATGAAAAGCCATTTAATATATGTATAAACATAAAGAAATAGTAAAAATGATCCGACCGGTCGGATCCGGTCCAACCCGATTGGGTTTAGGACACTATTTCAACAATCTCCCACTTGGCCTAAAACCAATCACTCGCACACACAAGACCAAGTTGAAACACAAGAATCTCATGCAATACTACATAACTAGCCCAGCCATAAATGGATCGCTATCCATGGGGACTCATACTATCTTCATATCATGTTCCAAATGACCAAGTCAAAGGAACCGCCTCAACACACACATGAATCTCTGACGAGACCCTGGTCCTTGCTTCAAGCAATGAATCCACTTACTATATCAGCTATATAGAAAAGGTGGAAGAACCGTACAAGGTTCAGGAATGAACCTTCAGATCCACGCATCTTTTCCTCATTTGTGCCTCGAAGGCACTCTTGTGTTTTGGCTAAGTTGTAGAGTTTACTGATGACCCATAGGCTAGAACATTTCCAGCTCAACCGTATCACTTATTCAAAGTGATTGCAAACCCAGACAGTAGCTCCCACTCGCCTTTATAAGACTCAGGATATACGTCTGTACATCTACGTTTATTTAATTCCAAGTTTCAATAAACTAGGATACTTTTCCTTAACTTGTTTAAGGATATTCTCGACATTCACCAGATTTACTTTCATACTTGCTCATGACTATTCATGGACTATGAACATCCGGCTTCACCTATAAGATGGTTTCTATCGCAGTAGCGAAGGAAACCTTCCATAAGCATCATCTTTCACCTTATCTTTAGGACGAACGTCCTAACATAGATAGATCTTGAGAACACCGGCTAGCAGTATCTCCTTATGCGATCTATGCTAAACTTCTTTTAGCATCACATCTATATGGGTAAACTATAATATAACAGCAGTTAAATCTATCACTATTGATTCCTATTTCTAAAATAAGAACTGCTAATCCAAGTGCTTTCGTAAAGACCTTGAACTACCAAACATTAATTGACTGTGACATGTGGTGACAATTCTCGAGAGAGATATCCAATACCTTACTCAAAAATCGTAACACACTCCCACTATCCATATTGCACATGGGGCATATCCTTCTTTTGGCTAAATCAAACTCCTTTGATTATCTAACAAAGAAATCGTCTAGAGAAACTTGTTTGAGTCCATAAATGGATCTCGTGGGCTCACATATCATGTTATCGTCTATCAACATTGAGCTTTCTGCCCAACGTCATCAACACTATCATATAGCCATGATACGAAGTTATAACAAGCATAGTCTGAATAGAACCGGGCTCAGCCTTTCAGGGACATTCCCTCTAGGTAAGACAGACTAGGTTCACAACCTGGTTGTCACTGATGGAATCTAATTCAGATATTATGGCTCCTAGCCATATCTCTCAATCTTGCCTTTCAAACATTCTTTCATGAGTCGTGAGATATTCATTCTTCAAGATGAACATTACTGCTGACTTCTTTCATGCTTGAGGTTATCTACAGGACTTACAGAACTTTTGTGCACCGAGCGGTGTCCTACACCTCATCGCCATTTATCGGCGTCTGCTCATGTTCCATTGGTTGAATGTATCTTTGTGGTTCTCAAACTCTTTTGAGATACGATTCACTCCCACTGTTTCTTTTGGAAGAAACACTTTCTTTAGGAGACAGCATGATTGGAGACAAACGTTTTGCTCCGCGGACAAGTAAACAATATCCAGCGTACTTGCTAAGATATTCCACAAAGTTGCATATGTCGTACTAGGCTCCAAGCCTTTACGATCAGTGCTATGAAAACTTCAAATCATCGGTTAAGATAGATTCGACATTATCTTCTTCCATATCTAATATGGAATTTATTCAACCTTTATTCTTTGGAACTCGGTTAAGTATAAGGGCACTATCCCGAAACGGGTAAGGGATACATCGCATGGCTTGCGTCACACCTTTATCATATAAAGTGTTGTTTCCATTTTGGGAACACAATCTAATTGCGTATCCCAAAGATGGTATCCTTCAAGGGAGAATCTTATTCCCTTTCAGACGACTTCTGAAACACCCTTCAGGTATTAATTACTTCAATCCAATTGAAGATTAATTCCTAAGTAGCTCATCAATCTCATATTCGTACTGGCTCGAACTTTTCGGGCTTTCCGAATCATGCACTTCACAGAGTACACTCGACTATTTCAAAAAATAGCCATAGGGACTAATAAACAATTATTTGTGGCATTAATTGTCACAAGCCAACAAACATTCGTATGTTTAGGCTTTAGACAATTTTTCTAGATTTTTACAACCTTTCCGAAAAAGGGTATTTTAGTCCTCTTTGGATAAGATACGTATAACCCACATGATTCATAATCATATGGTTCAACATCATCGAATGACGTTTAATTACGCGCTCCCTTCCAGAGAGACTACATACAGAACAACTACAAATATCAAGAATAATAAACCATACAAATATTTAGTTGAGATCTCATCACATATATCAACTATATATAGTGACAACAATCTAGTATGTTAGATTCAAATGACCTTCCAACTTTATCGGAATAACATTTCTTCTTTACAATTGAATGTGTCTACTAAATCCTAACAAATAACTGAAAACATATTCTTCATAAGAACCGGAACATAATAACATTTATTTAGTTCTCTTATCAGTTTACTAGATCCAGAATATGGTAAGTGTTACAACATTTGTTTAACCTTCCATATCTGTATTTAATCTTTCTAATTTAATCACACTCGTAAGATATCATATATCTAAGAGTTGACTTGAACTTAGATAGATTTATCTCAACTCACTTGCCTAGATTAGAAACTTCAATAAGTTCTTTATTTAAGCACATGCTCTAACTTTCCTTTTAATCCTTTAAGCACTTGAGAAATGTTTCTTATTGTAGTCTTCATAAGACTTTAAGAAAGATCACAAGAGCTATGTTTTCAACTTCCTTTCATAAAGAAAATCTAAAGTTTATTAAATAGTTTATTTAACCTTTTGAATCGTATTCAAAACATTGACTATTTAATTAACCTTAAGCAATGATAGAATTAAGTCGATACTTAAATCTTACAATTTTGAAAACAACCTTTCCAAAATTAGATGTGGTCATTCTTATCCAATGTTTGAATTAATTGTCATCATATGACTGAATGATCATATTGGATCGTATCCAATGAGCTACCGTTTTTCATTAATAATTAAAGTCTTGGAGGACTCCATCAAATATGTAGTCTCCTTAACTTTAGCTACTATAACGGGATTGCTCGTGTTATTGCTTTATTTTAAAAGGATTAAAATTTACTTAACCATATTTGAGAACATTTCTCAAAATTAACAGTCATAATTTGGTTTTACTAATCGAGAATAAAACATAAATATAAAGTTTGCTAAAACTACAACATAAAAATAAAGATAAAAGAGTGTTGTTGTCTATACACGCAAAATCAAATATGGTCTTTGGGATTATGATTTTGCTCCCACTAATCAACTACTCCCAATTGACTTTCAAGAATTTTAAAAATTCTTTAGTGGTGAAATCCTATCTAGTTGACTCGATCCCGACATGGGCCGATCGACCGGGTCAATTTCGACGGTAGGTACTTCTTACCAATCGCGTCTAACGCGACTTCCAAAGTGGTTTGACTAGTCAACTCTTTGACAATTCACATCGCCTACATGTGATAGTCAACCTTATGTCTCTAAAATCGACGGTCCCGACGTGGGCCAATCACCGCAAGATTCTTAGTCGAGTCGTAACCCAAGTATTCATGAGATCTCATAACGATCATATCTCGATAATGACGATATACCCGTGGTAGGTCAACTCCCGACGTGGGCCGATCAGTTGGATCCAAACAAGGGCTCTTCACCGTCACTATAATATTGGGAGACATATTATAACTCGATTTTTGTTGTGGGAGTAATTTTTAAATTAATTCACTTAATTAATTTTGAATTAATTCTCTTAATTAATTTGTTACGGTCTCATCAAATATATCTATCTCTATAGACATACATCCTACACATTTATCTAGATCGTGCCTAGTCATGCATCTATCGTATCATATAAAATAAATACAAGCACAAAATAAATAAATGCGTAAATTAACCGGTATGATCATGGACTTTTCCTAGGTGCGGTTTGAATACAAACCGATTTAAAACCGCTGGTCACAATCTAAGGTTATTGCAACCGCCAATAGGATCTTCAAATCGTCATTCTCCAATGGGATCTTCATTTTCGTCTTTCTTTTGGTCTCCATCTTCCGCTCCATTCTTGTTACATTCAATTCTATCTAATATACCCGCCGCACACGGGGAGCCAACGGGAATGGGATAAATGCGAGAGAAAATAAACTAGGTCGCGTTTTCATAACGGCTCAGGACAACTTTTAAACCAACAGAAAATTAAATCATTCACATCTATCCTATCGGTCGAGTCACGATCAATCGGGTCCATATAATCATATTATATCTACACTATCTAATCCATACAATTAAATCTTATGAAAAATATAAAATTAAAATTTAACTACTTGCGTCTTAATTAATCAATTAACATTTAATCTATTAAATAATTTTATCCAATCAATTAACTAATTAACATTTAATTAATTAAATGATTTTAATCGAAATAAAATTAACGATTAATTTTAAATGATTTAAATTTTAATTTTAATTAATTAGAACTATTCTAAAATTAAATTAAAATTAAATCTCTCTTTTGTTTCTTTCCTTTTGATTCGTAATCAAAAGGGATGTCGATTGGTTTCTAAACCATGACACGACTAAACAACGAGATATCTATGCACAATAAATATCACGGGACGAAAAAGTCGAGCACATCGAATTAACGAAGAGTGGGTTCACCGAGAATCCATCACTCAACCTCGACTTAACGTATCGTGATTTGAATCTTGCATCTATCGACTAATCACAACTATGAACTACATTGAAACATAAAATACACATAACAAAATAATTTCTTTTCGTGTATCGTTTTACGAATCAAAATATATCATCTTTTAATTACGTGATTTAAACGATAAAATTAACTACGCAATTTAACATGCTTATTGCTTAAGCTCGAAGCTCGCTCCGATACCACTGTTAGGAAATCAACGCGGGAACGCAGCGGAATTCAAAAATTTGATTTCCTTTTTCCCAAGATCGACTTCGTTTAAGCAATAAACGAATAAACTAAAGACGGCGGTTACCTTGGTTGATCTAAAAGATCGACGCTTTGACCGTCTAAGGAGAGTAGTTCAGCATGGAGCCGCCCAAGTGTTCGGCCTCTACCGCTTAGTCCACACGAACGACTCGCGGAATCCCACCATGGATTGCTCTTGAAAAGTTCGATTGCTAGACGGACCTTTTCTTCCCTCACAAACTCACTATAGGAAGTCCTCTTTCTTACACAAGAACTATGAGTTCTTGCAATTTTTCACAAGAACAATTGCTCTTGGAAGAATGGTGTGTGAAGAGCTTGGCAAGCCCTCTTATTTATACTAGAGAGAGGCGCCTATTGCTTTGGAGAGGAGGAGAAGAAAAATCTCTTTTCCAATAAAATAAGGAAACATAATTAATGTGATTGATTTATCTCTTTTAATTTAATATCTTATATTAAATGAATCCATAATTTATAATTCTCCAATATCTTATATTGAATGCAAATTATGTTATTACCATAAATCTATTTTTCTCAAAATCAATTAATATCACATATTAATATTATGGTAATCTCATTAATTAAATTATGACAATCCAAGTGTGTCATACACACAACAAGAATGCGCCCATATCTTCATTAATTGACTTATGGAAACTTCTTTAATTAATATAATGCTATGATTAATTAATTTACAAAAATACATGTATATCATATATACATATTTTCGAAAATCATATGTATCAAAATACATATTTAATTAATCATCATAATTAATATCTTGTATTATATTTATTCATAATAAATAAATACCACCATATTAATTTACCACTATAACCTTTATAGTCTCGAGATAAACTTTCCTTATTTGGTTATCATCTATAACCACATTTTAATCCGGCTAGATGTTCTTATGTGTGTGACCCGATAGGCTTCCGAATATGTTGGCCGTAGACACAAAGTGCAAATTACGAAAATGCCCTTCATGCCTAACGATCACGGGATAGCGTTCAGCAACACACACCGTGACCCCAATCATCGGAAGAGTCAAATGCAATGACTATTACCTTTCATGTGAAAAGCGATTACCGTGTAACTTACAATCCTATCATCGTAATAATATCCATACGGTCGTTAGTCGAAAGTGTCAAAACATCAACGACCGTATCTTATAATCCGGATATCAAGCTCTCTCGAAGTAACTCATTTACTCCCACTTTGCAAAGATTCACGAGTAAGACATTCCTCATAAGAAGGCCATTTCGGATATTCGATCCCAATCATAGGATACGCGATTCCCGGACGACCAATCATGTATACTCCGCGATGCTTGAAGATCACACCCAATCACTACCGCATGATCGCCCGTGGCTGTGGGAAACCTCAATAGTGTCAAAGCATGACAATCCACACCGTGATGCCATGAAGACTCGGTCTTAAGGATAATTACACAACCGCCACATAGTGTGACACTTATCCGTGTAAGTGGGTCGATCTAACGTCGCATTCTCTAATACACGCCCACGCACGGTCAAGTGTCTCCTACACTTCGATAGAGCGAGATCTATCCCCGCCTTCTAGGCAGAAGACATCTAATACGTGCTAGCCTTTGTTCATACTATCAATGCCTGCTTGATAGTACATCGACTAGAGACATTTAAGTATCAAACTTATTAAAGTGATTAGAGATCTCATCAACCATAATCGCCTATCATGGTTTCTCTATCACGCTTTAACACTAAGAGGCGTTATCATATAACAATTCATATTTGGTTCTTTAAAAAAATGATATATGACAAATGAAAAGCCATTTAATATATGTATAAACATAAAGAAATAGTAGAAATGATCCGACCCGGTCGGATCCGGTCCAACCCGATTGGGTTTAGGACACTATTTCAACAGTCATAACATCACCCGGGGGTGAGGAACCCCAGAAAGTCCAGGCAGAAACAAGCAAACCATGTCTATCTAATGGATCACGTTACAGGACATTCCCTATGCGTCGAACAAATGGAAAGGTAACAACTTCAAACCTAGACACGAGAGCCAAGCAATCCTGGACTAGACATCCCTGAGCTGTGAGATCCTCTCCTGGCTGGCGAAGGCGCGACACACATGTCAAACAATCACTTTCCACATCTAGCCGCTGAATCCCCAAATGCTCTTCCTCCTTCAAAGCCAAGAAAATAGCCTTAAGCTCCAAATATTCCACTGGGTCACCAGGGTCAAAGTGATACGCAAAAGAGTGTAGTACTGACCCACTCGAGTCCCGAAAGATAACCCCAATACCCTCGCCCGTGTCGGTAACTGATGCATCCACGTTGATTTTCACCACATTTGCCAAAGGCTTCGTCCAACTATCCGGTAAATGGCGGTTCTCAGCCTGAATTCGAAAGCTCTCCATGGCCTCCATATACTCATTCGAAGCTGCCAGAGATCGCATACAAACTGCAGAGACGTAAACCGCCTGATCATCAAACACCGCTGAACAACGCGCCTTCCAAATCCCCCACATAAGCCATACAAACCTAGCCACCTCCTGGGCGCCATGATCATCTAATAGCCGCATAAAGAACTCCGCGAAGGAAGCAGAGCGGAGGTGCTATAGAGCCCCATGAAAAGGCGACATCCGCCACACTCTGTCCGCCATCTCACACTCAAAAATCACATGTCGCATCGTCTCTAAAGTCTCCCCACATGCCAAGAAAATTAATACCATCTCTCATATTCCGCCTCTGCAAACCCTAACCTATAGCCAGGCAGTCGTGCAAACATCGCCATAGAAAGTGCTGGATATGCGGCTGGACAGGAAGTTGCCAACAACTCCTCCAAATATTGCTTTCTCCTCCCGATGTGGACGGCCCCGCCACCGAAAATGGCCTATAGAGGGAAAGAGCCAGGAAGTATCCTGACCGAACAGTGTAAATTCCCCTCTGGTCGTAGTGCCAAATTCGCCGATCCGGATGCCTTCCAGGGGCGATGGTTGTCCCCAGTATAGCATCAGATTCCCATGGCCGTTATAACTGATGCACTCGCTGCATGTCCCATACTCTAGAACCAGGAATAAGAAGATCTGAAACTGTCGAATCCGCAGGGATCTCATGCCCTGCAAAAGGTATACGAAATGAAGGCTGCATATTAGTCCAAGCGTCATGGAAGACATAAACCGACTCACCACCCCCCACTCTCCATCTCATCCCGTTGAGTAAAAGATTCCGCCCCTCCAAAATACTGCGCCACAAATAAGACGGTCTGGCCCCTAACCCAGCAGTAAGAATTGTAATATCCTCGAAGTACTTCGCATGCAATACCCGTGCCGCCAAAGAACCCGGACTAGTCAAAATTCTCCAAGACTGCTTTGCCAACAATGCCAGATTAAAACATTCCAAGTCACGGAACCTGAGACCCCAAGTTTTTAATGCACAAAGAAGTCTCCCAATTCTTCCAATGTATCTTGCGCTTATTCTCAGTATCGCCCCAAAAGAAACCCTTAATCGCTTGCTCAATTTCTCGGATTAGAGTGGTGGGCACCTTAAAACACTGCATAATGTATGTGGGTATAGCCTGTAGAGCTGATTTGATAAACACCTCCTTCCCAGCGGATGAGAGCAATTTATCTTTCCAACCAGCCACCTTCTTGCGAATTTTGTCTCTCAAGAATGAAAACACCTGGCGCTTATTCCTCCCAATCATATAAGGCAACCCCAAAGACTTACCCGAACCATCCCCCAAGGGAATCTGTAAAAAATCCGATAGCATTTCCCGATTCGCCTCCAAAACGTCGTCCGAGAAATAAAGGCTAGATTTATGAAAATTAATTGCTTGGCCCGAAAGTGACCCATACATGGCAAACAACTCCACCAACGTCTCCGCCGCCCCATCTAAAAGTTCAAAGAAAACCATGCAATCATCTGCAAAAAGTAAATAAGAGATAGAAACCTCGGTCTCCCTACCAAAGCAGATGACTAAATAACTATAAATTATGACATCCATCATTTTTTTACATAAAAACATATACAAATAACTTGTATTTTTCTTTCGAGGGAAAAATAACTTGTATTTTACTACGGAAGTGTACCTTTGTGACATTAGGCACCTCGAGTTATAATAATAGCTATAAAATACCACCTCCAAAAGAAAATTAGCTAAAAATAAAAGAGGCCTTTGTATGTACCGGCAGGAGGACCCCTAGCCTATTAAAATAATGATGGTCATTTTGAATGGGTATTGAAGATTAATTATTTTATCAAATGGGAAATATTGTTTTGTCTGTTCATTTGGAGTTTATCCATACTATTTTTTTATTTTGAGGGAAAAGGAGTTTATCCATACTTTTGTTTTCGTGTAGTACTGTATATATTTACTCCTAGATCCTTCCTTTTGGACCTGTAGTTGAAAGAAAAAAGAGAGTAGATAAACCTTCCCTATATATTAAGTTTTAAATTTAAACAAATAAATGAGTTGATAAACCTTCCCTAACTGCTTCCTTTCTTTATTTCTTTGTTTTTCTATCGTTCCTTTTTTTCCCTGGAGAAATGTAACAGGAGAGGAAACTTTGATCCATTCTTCTTGTGGGATCGCCCACACTGGCTATTAAATGATAAGAAATATAGTAAGGCATTTCTAACACCAATTGGCTTTTAAGACAACCAGTAGCGCAGAGAAACTTTGATCCATTCTTCTTGTTGGGATGATTTTCACACTATTAAATGATAAAAAATATAGTTGTGCTTTCTTAACAGCGAATGGTTTTAAGACAACGGTAGCGCTACTCGTTGCACTAAAACCAATTAATGTTAATAAAATGACAACCATATTTCTTATCATTTAATAGTAATGAAGTAATCACATCGTAACTTCTTCTTATTTTTATTTTTTCAAGGAGGAAAAGACCGAAATTTATTTAACCAATGTTGAAAGGTAGGAGGGTTTATCTGTTCTACACGCTCAGCTAATTTAAAACAATCATTTTCTAATAAATGAGAAGGGACCTTCCCTCTCTTTTTAACAAAGGAATAAAGAAAAACGTAACAAAGCATCTTAATAAGAAACGACAATCATCCATGATGCTTCCAACATGTGAAAAATCCTTTGCATGAGCAAAAAGACGTTGGTGGAAAGTGAAGGAATCTCCTTCGAAAACCACTCTGTGGTAACCTCATGTGATCGCTTTAAACAATAGGGTGATACATAGCAAGAGTATCCCCTTTTAGAACATCATGAGCTACGTCCACTTTGAAGAGAAACCATTAAGAATCTTCCCTTACGGATTTCTAAGTATTCCTCCCGCCGCTACTTTGTCATTCTCAAATGCTGCATCAACATTCAATTCCATGCATCCTTCGTCAGGAGGTGACCGATTTGTTCGAAGATGAGCTCTTGATTTTGGCACATATAATTGTTTTAGCGAGTAACCGCAATCGTCCGCTTCAACAATGGATATATTAATGAGCCGGTTGACATGCAAATGTTCACCTTCATAAATGAAAGAGCACCAAGCTTTCCCACTACAAAAAAAAACACTCTATTGCTACACTAGTTTTTGCCACACACATAAAAAAAGTGTGGCTAATAGTACTGGGTTGTACTCTTTTGCCACGCTCATGTGGCTAAAAGTAAGTATATAACAACACTTTTTTTGTTGTGTGGCAAATAATAGTGTAGCAAAAAAGTATTTTTCTTGTAGTGTCCGGATTATTATTATTATTATTAATTGTAACGCCCCGCTCTCGGATACCGAGTCCTTTTTCCGGAAACGAAACGCTCGGCACGCATAATATTAAATAAATCTAATATTACACGTAAGCCTCTACTACGTCGTATCGAGTTTAGCAAAACGGAAGCTCAAAAAACTCGGCAAACACCATAAAATGCTACTAAGAATAGAATCTCATCTAAAGATAGTAATGTAATATTTATTACATTGAAAAAGAAACCAACGAAATCCAAAAGCGCACGATAAACTCCAAAAGAAAACTAGAAAGTAATTACAAGTTCCCAAACGAAACTTCAAGTCTAAAGTAACAATTAAAATATAAATAAATAAACTCTTCAACTTCGGCGTCCTTAAACGTCGTCATCGAAGTCCTCCTCGAACTCTGAATTCACCTGTTCATCTTCTCTCCCCCAAACACATAGAAAAAAACAATGCATTTGAGGTAAGTACAAAGTACTCAGTAAGAAGTAGAAGCTACAATTTAATTAAGGCTCTTTAACAAGTTTTATTATAATAATTGTCTTTATGATACCGACTCAATCTAAGGTTCATTCCATGCCCATCGACACTTCATGACTATACGTTTCTAGCCTAGCTTATCTGTGCTACATCAGTATTCAAGGGCACTACGCATGGTGCTACTCACCACGAAGTAACTGGGTGCAACATATTGGTGGATCTCACCAATAACCACGGAAGCCTATTCTGGTAAACTCCGTTAGTGCACACGTTCGGCGAAGTCCCTCCATACGTAGGGTCTCGGACTTACGGGGTTGTGTTCCTCCGTACGTAGGGTCCAAAGACTTACAGAGTTATTCACTTTCAGAACGCACACACATTGTGATATAGACTTGTGCCTTACCAAGAATGACATGATGTTTAATCTTTTAGCTATACAAGTATGTTTATCATTATATTGTTAACTAGCCACCTAGCATTTTCAAGTAAGCTCCCTCACAACTCAACTCTCTTTCCTAGAGCTCTAGACACGGACAAGGCCTAGCAATTACACAGACATTGATAAACTCTAGTCCATCAAAGCACAAGCCCTTTCATGCCGTTCCGACGGATCCGAACTTCAACTCCCTTTAAGAGTACATTCGGTGTTTTAACTGAACGAATCAGAAGTTCAATCGAAGTTTGTTTATGGTTAATTAATGTTATTATATCATGAAACAACGTTTAGAACTCGTTACATAGCTTAAAATAGCTTATTTATCAAAACAGGGGCAATGTGCGCACATTCCAGGGCAAAAATTTACATTCAGCCCGGCCTGTGTGTGAACATTCCAGGGGAATGTGCCTGTCCACATTCAGCGTTGAAAATGTGTGCACACAACTAGTCAGTGTGCGCACACTAAGCACACAAAACTCTCTAAACACGTTTTTATGCACCTTTTCGATCTCTACTCAAATCCAATCATGTTCAACATCAAAATACTCAGAAAAATAGTAGAAAAACATGACTTTTATCTACCATAACAACTCCAAATCCTTAGGCAACATGAATGTATGATTTCTAACATAAAATCATATCAAACCTCAACATAAAACCTAATAAACCATAAATTAACTTGTAGGTCCTCTTACCTTTTAGCAAGCTAATCCAATTCCAAATCCTCAGAAAAACCAGCAAAACCTGATCTTTTCTTGCAGGTAGCCTATGTGATCAATTCCAAAAGGGTTAGATTCGATCACTGCGCTCGATTAACACAAGACTACGAAAGATATGAGTTTTGATCTCCAAAACTCATCCAAAACAACAGCTAGGTCGAAAATCATACCTTGAGAAAAGCTCAAACTTTCTTGTGTTGAAACGACGCCCTCTTCACGACGATTCCAACGCTTCTCGCGGATCTGAAAACGGTTGAGATTTGAGCAAGAACCGGAAGAAGTCTCTCAAATTTTCTTCCAACTCTCACACGCATAAAGAGTGATTTTAAGGAGGAAATTCTGACTCAAAATGTTAGGGAAACCAATGGGGTTTATTTTTCCTTAAATAGGAAAATCCCAATAATTAACCTAATCTCTTATTTTCCTAAATTACCCTTATTATTAAATTAAGAAGTTCCCAAATTATTTATATATATCGGCCATATATATATAAATACACTTAAAATACTTTAATCAAGTAAATCATAATATTATATTTTTAAAAAAAGACACGTCGTTCTTTTTTGAAAGTCGGGATATTCTGATAATAGATTTTTTTTTATTTATGGAGGAAAGAGATTTTATTATTCTGGAAGAGGACGAGAACCGAACTTTGTTTTCTCAAAAGAGAGTGCAACGATCTATCTTACTAGGCTGTATTCGATTCCAACTTTCTTACTTTATATGGGCCTATTTCATTAGTTTAAGAAATTCAATTGGGCCCATGATAATTGATACGTATGATTACCTGTTGACTATACCCCAAAAATATTACCCTAATTTTTTTAATACCGGGTAATACTGCCCAATATATATTACCCGAATTCAGATATCACTCAAAATCATAATTTTAGAAGTAAAAGCACCAAAATCTAAAGCGAACTTATTGGACTTATAAGACAAAAGGAATCTGTTGAACATAGAGATACAAATTAGATAGATAGACTCAAATACTGCTTAATGATAAAAAAAAAAAAATAATAAAAAGGGGAAGAAGGGCGCTGTGCCTGTGATGTGTGTGTGTTTTTTTTTTTTTTTTTTTTCCCCTTTTCACGCTGTTCACTTTGTTTTGTTTTTTGTTTTTTGTTTTTTTTTTTTTCAGGCTGTGCTTCTGATGTTTTTTTTTTTGTTTTTTTTTATTTTTATTTTAGATGTATTGATGTAGCATCGCTGATACAACGACTCACCCCGATACATTGACTACAAAGAATTCAATGACCACCGCGCGACGCATTGACCATTGGCGATCGATTGTGCATCAATGCAATGACCATCCTGATACATTGACCACCGCGACGCCCGATGACCATCGCAATGCAGAGACACCGCAATGAAGTGACACCGCGATGTAGAGACACGGCGATGCAGAGACACCGCAATGAAGTGACACCGCAATGAAGTGACCGCGATGCAGAGACATCGCGATGCAGAGACACCGCGACGCCCGATGCGATGACCATCACGATGCAGAGACACCACGATGAAGTGACACCGCGATGTAGAGACACGGCGATGAAGCGACACCGCGATGCAGAGACACGGCGATGAAGTGACACCGCGATGCAGAGACACCGCCATGCAGTGACCACCCCCGATGCAGAGACACTGCGATGCAGAGACGCCGCAGTGCAGAGACACCTCGATGAAGTGACGGCATATTGTATAGATTTATGCAGTGACATCATAATATATGTATCAATTTATGCCGTGACGTCTTATGGTATCGATTTATGCAGTGACGTTTTATGGTATCAATTTATGCAGTGACGTCTTATTGTATCGATTTATGCAGTGGCGTCTTATTATATAGATTTATCGCAGTGACATCATGCAGTGACTTCGTATTATATAGATTTATGCAGTGACATCATGCAGAGACACTGCGATGAAGTGACACCGCAATGCAGAGACACCGCGATGCAGAGACACCGTGATGAAGTGACACCGCGATGCAGTGACCACCCCCGATGCAGAGACACCCCCGATGCAGAGACACCGCGATGAAGTGACATTGCAGAGACACCGTGATACAGAGACACCACGATGCGGAGACACGGCTTATTGTATCGATTTATTCAGTGACTTCTTATTGTATCGATTTATGTAGTGACATCAATGTCACTTCATTAATTGTCTAATGTATGCAGTGACATCTGCAGTGACATCAATGTCACTTCATTAATTGTCTAATGTATGCAGTGACATCTGCAGTGACATCAATGTCACTTCATTAATTGTCTAATGTATGCGAGTGAATAACTTGAAATTGCTATTAAATTAACCCACTCTGAGATAAATAACCACTTTGGGGTTAAAATTCGAACACTAATTTAGAACATACACTTTAGAAAACACACAATTATACAAGACAATTCTTCTATATTACCTTTAGCAAGATAAATAATTATTAGAAGTATAAAAAAAGCGACAAAAATTAACCCAATACCTAAAAGAAAAAGGAAATGGAGAAAATTACAAAACTTAATGCAGGCAAAAGAACAAAATCAATGGCACCACACCATAACAGGAAACAAAAAGTCAAAATGAAGCGAGATTTAGGCAAGAATTTAAGGAAATCTTTACTAGGGCTAAAAGAAAGCGAGAATCAATTTTTTTGAGGAAAATTACCTTTGATTCTCATTCAAGAAGGTAGCACACTTGCTATAGGCAAGAGAAGGAGGTGCTCACGAAGCCATTATTTGTTGAGCTAACCTCTCTTTGTTGTAAGGCCTTCAATTTAACCACTCATCAAAGGCATCAATCTTGCCAGGGACCCCACCAAAGGACCACCAAAGACCACCATCGGGTGAAGAATCTCCAACACCAAAACCTCCACCACCACTATGCAAGAACTTGCAGGTGTTCCCATTCTTGCAAAAACCCCTTGCAAAATACAAGCATGGCCTCCAACCAAACCCACAATTTCCACCAACCCCACCACCATCCTCACCACCACCTGAAAAGCATCATTAAGCGAGAAACTCCTCCTGCATGAAAGCTGCTTTGGTGGTGATTTATCTTGAGTTGTCCTCAAAATTCTCAAATGGAAAACCCACAGAGTCACTCCTCCTACTTGGGCTAACAATTGGATCCAAAGGCTCATCCAAAAAGGGAAGTTGGTCTTGGACTTGAATATTATTAGCAAACTCATCACTCAAATCACTAGTGTTATTCCCAAAAAAGGGAAAAGAAAGTGAGGAACTTGAGGACCCAGAAGGCGTATTAGCAGACCCATTCACTACAGCAGCATATGATGCTGATCTTGAACTTCTAGCAGACCAAGGTGAAGAGGGAGTATATAGCCAGTAATTTACAAATCGTCTTTCGACGGGTTGACAATTCGAACGGAGTGGATATCCTGCATTTCAACAACTCGTTCTTCTCCGGGCAGTGCCGTTCCCGGTAAATCTAACAGCAAATCAGATCCAAATGCATCACCTAAACGCATTGATGTACAGAGAGCAAAAGCTAATAAGAACTGGGATCGGAATTAGAGAGAATCGGAGAAGAAGGAAGCAAGCTTGAATGGAGGAGTGGGAGTGAGAGCAATGGTGGTGGTAGAGGTGGGAGAGTCGCCGAGGAAAGATTAGAAGAAAGAGGGAAAAGTGGAACAATGCTGGGGCTGAAAGGGGTAATTTAGGAATGTTACATAAAATGTGTCCTTATAAGTCCAACAGTTTCCTTTATGTCCTTATTGGGCTAATAAGTATAAAAAACTATACTTTTAAGTAATAAACCCTAATTTTTATGAATACTGGTATCTCTACATCGATGAAAGGTACAAAACTGTAAACGATTGGATCAAGAAAAATATTAACGCCCAAGGACGAAATAGAGAACGGGCGTATCAGTTCAGAGAGATGGTCTCCTGCATTTGGATATGGAGAAATAAAATCCACCATGATGTTGTTGACAATCACCCTCCAGTTAGAGTTTTGATCTCAAATGTGGAAACCTGAGTTAGGAGAATCATGAAGCGTAAGCAGGATTTTGATTAGTTTCTTTGTTTTATCTCCTTTTGTAATCTGGGAACTTTCCACTTGTTGATTTGAAATAAAAGATCGTATTTTAAAAATAAAATATATAAAAAAAAAAGGGTACAAAACTGTGAGTTATGATACCTTGATTCCGTTATCGGTTTATATTTGCGGTCACTTTGGTGGTGCAAGTGTTATAATTATACTTCGTCCTGGTTACAATGAAGTATGTCTATCATCACAAAACTAAACGTCGTTTTTTTATTAGGATAAAGAAAACTTAAAAACTAAATAATTAAATTTATTAGGATAAAGATAACTTAAAAACTAAAACTAAAGTAACATTACTTTCAATAAACATAAATAAGCATTCCCCTCAAGAAAGAAAAAAAAAGAAAGAAAAGGAAAAAAAAAACATAAGCATTGTTAAATTTTAAAACAAAATTTAAGTTTTTTTCGACAGAAAGTATGTGAATAATGTAACACAAGAAACTATGGTTACGACTACGATATACGGATTAAAAAGTCAACGATACTAATTAGACACCAAACTTTTGACGTATATACAGAATATTATTTCATTTAGGGTAAAAGATCGACATTAGATTTGACCAATAAGAGCTGTTATGTTGTATGTTGTGGTTATGACTTAAGTAACAATATTGTTATGTTATATAACTTATATTGTTGTCTTTTGCAACGGATCAAAAATGCGTGACAAATACATAATCTCTCAAAAAACCCTGTCTTAAAGTTCATCTTTGTACATGTTAAATATTGTCATACAGATAGTTAGAAAATACTCCATTACCTTTTTAAAACTTTATATTATTAAATAGCACTTGTAACCCTTTTTTTCTCACTTGTTTTTTCTTATTTGGTGGGAGAATAAAAGTGAGAACGTATTATTATCTACCAAAATTCAATTATACTGGTTCAAAGTCAAAGCACCTAATCAATTTTAATTTATTTATATATTTTCTGAAAACAAATTATTATTTATATATATTTATGAGTTCAAACAAGTAACTCAAAAATAAATTTAAAAAATGGATAAGTACTACTAGTTTACTTGAGACGTTAGTATATTTATGACAATATGGGCATCAAAGACGTGTAAAAGATAACATGTGCCAGAAATCTTAGGAATTTTCACATTGATTTCAATTTCCCAAATTACTTTTTCAAGTTTGTAACTTTGCATGCATTTTTTTTTTTTTTGCTTGTTCATCTCATCTGGACCTTAAAACTCTTGTTGATTATGATTGGCCATGTTTTTTATTCCTTCTCAGATGCTTTTTTTTTTTCCCTTCTCAGATACTTTTTTTTCTTCAACATATTAGGAATGTTAGATATACCAAATACTTGTAATATACTTTTTTTTCTTTTTCACGTATCAAAGAGGGTGTATTGAAGAATGTCGTAGACTCTTACCTGCTTTTGTATCTGTTTCATTTTATTTATTTATTAAAAGACAGGAGTAATGTCTTGTACATTTCTTAGCCTCCTCTCCTCCCCTCATGTTGCTCATGCTTGTGTAATTGACGTTGAAAAATAAATAGAAAGTCTTTAGCCTCAAAAAAAAAAAAATACATGATTCATATCATTTGATGTAATATCTATACAACAATTTTTATCATAAAGCTATCTTAAGCATTTGGCTTTGGGCTTCAAATTAACCCAACAGGCACGCTTTCCATTCTGTAAGGGAAAGAATTGGGCCGTACTACACTGCTGGCAACTCTCAGTCAGGCAGGCCCAATGTTCTCGTCACCCAAAAATCATTCTGCTTTTCAGCCCAATACATCTTCCTGTGTAGAGACTTGTCTTATCTCTATACTTTAAAGTAAACTTCTATACTTACATTTTAGTATTGATAAACACTTATCTTTTACAAGTTGAAATGTATTGAAGTGAATCAAATTTTTGTATTTTCTTTAGTAAGTAAATACGACTTTCGACATAATTATAATTAATCAAATAATGTATCTGATTTAAGCTATATGTTTATTGTTATCTTTTGTAAATTGTAATAATTTGAAAGTCAATTAATATTTTTGTTTAAAGAAAACACGTGTGGCTGACGTTTGATATCCTTTAATGTTTTAAAATCAATCTTGTATGGTGTTTGTGGTTGTGTCCGTATTCGTGTTTCGTATCAAATAATATGTCATTAACATATGGAGTCTATGAAGTAACATATGATAAAACGCATGCATGAAAAGGAAAGAAAAAAAAAAAAAGAGGCACGTGGACATAACATAGCCATGAGCAAGTGGTAGTTTGTTTTAATATTATAAATTTGAGATGAGATATAGATAGTACTAGCTAGAGTACTTTTGGTTTAATTAAGAAGAAGCATATGGTAATTAAAATCCCCAACCATCATCATCCATGCATGCATGCATTCAGGGGAATTCATCAGAAAATGAGATCTCACAAAGAAAAATCATTCTACAATTGTGCAGGTTTGCATTCTTCATATTCAGAATCTTGAGAAAGAAGACAGTTGCTTGCACCCATCAACTTTTCGGCAATGTTCACAATGTCATCATCCTCATTAATTATTAGTATCATCATAAGATGAGTTAAAACAAAAATTATCTTCACAATGGTTTATATCAATAGCAACATATATATCTTGATGGATCATCATCGGCTTTTCGGCAATGTTCTACAGTACTGTGAGGTTCAGTTCAAAACAGTCAGCACCCATATTCAGCTTTCCGCCGGCAATCCTTCTCTTCAGATGGATCGTTACAAGGATATATAATCTTCACAAGGGTCTGGTCTTCAAGTGTAACATGTCTTCAAGGATATTGCACTCCATTGCTCAAATGACCCCACCCCCACCCCCACCCCCACTTCAGCTGTTGCGATTCACATTTTCATTTTAAATATAAAAGAATAAACACATATACGTACATGAAATATCGATCAAAAGAGAGATTTGATACATTAATTAATTATTGTAACAATTTTTTTACCTGAAATGATGAGCAAGAGAATAAGAGTGCCTCCCAAAACCATTTTGCCCATTTTCCTGCTGGAGACCTTAATTGCCCTTGAGCTATATTATATTCACTTTAATTTGCTGGTGATTGTTAACAAGTTTTCCCTACACATGTTATATTTGTTAGTGTTTGAATTAGTATTATTTCTGTTAATAATGTCCTAATTTCTAGGATAATGGACTAAGTAGGACTTAGTCTTCAAGTTATCTTTCTGTTTCGCATATTTCCTATTTTGGTGCTAGGTTGTTATTCATGCTTATTTATCTTGTAAATCATGGCTATATATAGCTATCTTTGGTTATCAATAAAGACACATTCCTCCTTTGTTCTGTACTACTAGCTTAACAATTGGTAGCAGAGCCAAACACACTTAAATACGAGAGTTCTGTGAGAGAATGTCAGGAGATAAATTTGTGCAGCCCTCCATTCCAAAGTTCGATGGCCATTATGATCATTGGGCCATGACTATGGAAAATTTCTTGAGAAGTAAAGAGTGTGGAACTGGTGGAAGATGGAATTCCAACAACGACAATTGGGACGAGAGCAGGAGTGATGCACAAAGGAAGGTGGTAGAGGATGCCAAACTTAAAGACACGAAGGTGAAGAATTTCTGTTTCAAGCCATTGATAGGAAATTTTGGAGACCATTTTGGACAAAGGAACATCCAAGCTCATATGGGAGTCAATGAAAGCGCAAGTATCGAGGGGTCTACAAAGGTAAAAGAGCTCAACTCAAGCTACAGGAGAGAATTTGAGCTTCTTATAATGAAAGAAGGTGAAAAGATTGATGCTTTTACGGGTAGGATGCTACTTGTGGCAAATAAAATGAAAGCCAATGGTGAAAACATGGCCCAGAGCACACTTGTAAGCAAGATACTCGGATCGTTGACACCTAAGTTCAATTATGTTGTCACATTCAATAGAAGAATCCAATGATCGAGTGTCTTGTCCATTGATGAAGTCCATGGGAGTTTGTTGGTCCATGAGCAAAGGATGCAAGGGCATCAGGAAGAAGAACATGCTCTGAAAGTGGCTCCAGATAATAGGTCATGCAGAGGTAGAAGAAGAAGAAGAGGAGTTATTCTTTGGCGACCTATGAAGATCATCTCGTGATGATGGCCCGTAGGGGACTACCAAATCAAATGGTGAAGATATGTGGTTTTGGATTTAGTTGCGGCAACCACATGATTTGGAAATAAGGGTTTGGTTTTGAAATTATTGAACAAGGGCTCAATAGAACAGTGAAGTTAGGAAATGGCAACAAGATGAAAGTTGCAGCCAAGGGAAGCATCAGAATCCAGCTGAATGGAATGATCCAAAAGATATCTGATGTATATTATGTCCACGATCTCACGAGCAACCTATTCAAAGATAGGACAATTGCAAGAAAAAGGATGGCTATTCTGTTCAAAAATGATACTTGCAAAGTTTTCCACAATGAAAAGGAGTGATAATGCGGACCAACATGAGCAAAAGCAGGATGTTACGGACAAAGACAACTATGTCATCCAAAACATCCATGTGTCTACAATCAGAAGATGTGGCAGATCAGACAACACACATTTGGCACTGCAGATTTGGGCATCTTAATTATAAGGGGCTGATCAGTCTTGCTCACAAGAAAATGGTGGAAGGACTGCCTGCTTTGGAAGCACCAGAGAAGTTATGCACCACTTGTCTGATAGGAAAACGACACTGCAGAGGCCATACCAAAGAAAAGTCAGTGGAGATCATCAAAGCAACTGGAATTAATACACTCAGACATCTGTGGACCTATTAAGCCAATATCCAGCAGTGGAAAAAGGTATTTCCTTAGTTTTATTGATGATTTTTCTAGGAAAACTTGGGTCTATTTGCTACATGAAAAGTCAGAAGCATTTAATACTTTCAAATGTTTTAAGAACCATGTTGAAAAAGAAAAAGGTGCTCATATCATTGGTTTAAGGACTGACAGAGGGGGTGAATACACCTCTGATGATTTTGAAAGATTCTGTGTAGCACAGGGCATTAAAAGGCATTTAACATCAGCTTATACCCCTCAGCAAAATGGAGTAGCTGAGAGAAAAAATAGAACAATTATGGATGCTGTGAGATCCATGTTGAGTGAAAGACAAGTGCCTAAAAAATTCTGGCCAGAAGCAGTCAGATGGTGTGTACATGTCCAAAACAGATGTCCAGTGGCAGCCCTTGCCACCATGACACCTGAAGAAGCTTGGAGTGGTAGGAAACCTGCAGTAGACTACTTCAGAATTTTTGGATGTGTAGCAAATGTACACATACCTGATCAAAAGAAAGCAAAGCGGAAGATAAGAGTAAAAGGTGTGTGTTTTTTAGAGTAAGTGATGAATCAAAAGCCTGGAGATTATATGATCCAAACTCTAAGAAAATCATAGTCAGTAGAGATGTGATTTTTGAAGAAGGAGAAAGCTGACCCGAAAGAAGAAACGGCCCGAATCACAACAGGATTCATTAGAATGGCCAGAAGAAGATGATAATGCATCTGATGAAACAACTGACAGTGCAAGTCCATCTACACCACCATCACTTGATGTATCACCACCTCACTCTCCTGCAAGTCCATATACACCAGGAACTAACTTGCAGGATGGTTTAGTTCAAGGGAGGGGTACAAGGGAAAGAAGAGCACCAAGTTGGCTGGAAGATTTTGAAACTGGTCATATAGCAGAAGAAGAAGAAGACATCATCCATGCTATGATAGTGACAGAAAAGATCCTATATTGTTTGAAGAGGCCATCAAAGATGATAGGTGGAAACAAGCAATGGCTTTGGAAATAGAAGCAATTGAAAGAAACAACACATGGGAACTCACCTCATTGCCTAAAGGTGAAAAAGCTATTGGTGTCAAGTGGATATTCAAGACAAAAGTAAATGAGAAAGGAGATGTTGAGAAGCTCAAAGCCAGACTAGTGGCTAAAGGATATGCTCAGAGACAAGGAATAGATTACATTGAAGTGTTTGCTCTGTAGCAAGACTTGACACAATTAGAGTCATACTTGCTACACATTTACTGCACAAAGTAGTGGGAGGTGTTTCAACTTGATGTAAAAGTGCATTTCTCAATGGAGAGCTTAAAGAAGCAGTTTATATTACTCAACTGAAGGTTTTACACAAAAAGGCGGAAGGAAAGGTCTACAAATTGAAAAAGGCTCTCTATGGCCTTAAACAAGCTCCCAGAGCTTGGTACAGCAGAATTGAGGGATATTTTACACAGGCAAACTTTGCTAGGTGCCCTCATGAGCATACATTGTTCACCAAATCTGAGGGGGGTAATATACTAATTGTAAGTCTATATGTGGATGACTTAATTTTTACAGGATCTAATTCTCACATGGTTGCTGCATTCAAAAACTCAATGATGATGGAGTTTGAAATGACAGATTTGGGGAAAATGAAGCATTTTCTAGGAATTGAAGTCCAGCAAAGTGCCAAAGGTATTTTCATCTGTCAGCAGAGGTATGCTAATGAAATACTAACCAAATTTGGCATGACAGAAAGCAATGCTGTGAAAAATCCTATTGTGCCTGGCACAAAGTTGTGCAAAGATGAAGGAGGGGTGCAAATTGATGAAACTTTGTTTAAACAGCTGGTTGGAAGTCTTATGTATTTAACTGTTACAAGGCCAGACATGATGTACAGCGTCAGTTTGTTAAGTAGGTTTATGTCCGGACTACTCTTATGATGCATTAAGTGCGGTAAGAGAATGCTAAGATATCGAGCGAGCACAACTAAACTTGGCATCATGTACAAAAAGGCAAAGGTATGGCGAGGCTCACGGGGTTTCTTGATAGTGACTATCGCAGGAGACCTATCGATCGAAGAAGTACCTCTGGATATGTGTTTTTTCTTGGCTCTGGCATTGTGTCATGGTGTTCTAAAAAGCAACCTGTAGTGGCATTATCTACAACAGAGGCGTAATACATTGCAAAGTGAAGCTGTGCTTGCCAAGGTGTTTGGCTCAAGAGAATTTTGGAAACACTTGAAGTGGAAATAGGAGCTAATACTATGATCATGTGTGATAATAGCTCAACTATAAAGCTCTCAGAAATCCAAAGTGTTCCATGGGAAAAGTAAACATATTGATGTCGATTTCACTTTCTAAGAGACTTGGTAAATGAAGGAGTTGTGGAGGTGAGCTATTGCAAAGTACTCAAGAAGCAAGTAGCGAGATATCATGACTAAACCTTTGAAGCTAGATCAGTTTGAAAATTGCGTGGAATGCTTGGCATGATTGAAGTCGACAAACTAAACTAAAGGGATCTTTAGTTTAAGGGAGGAATGTTAGTGTTTGAATTAGTATTATTTACATTAATAATGTCCTAATTTCTAGGATAATGGACTAAGTAGGACTTAGTCTTCAAGTTATCTTTCTGTTTCGCATATTTCCTATTTTGGTGCTAGGTTGTTATTCATGCTTATTATCTTGTAAATCATGGCTATATATAGCTATCTTTGGTTATCAATAAAGACACATTCCTCCTTTGTTCTGTACTACTAGCTTAACAATATTTATACCCTAAAATATAGTTTGTTTTCACCCCAAATCCTCAAAAAAGAAAATAATTTAAATTAAAAATCAACACAAAATAGTTTGTTTCTTTTTACCTGATCACAATCAATCTCAATTGTCAATATTTAAAGGAGGCCAGAAGCTCAAGCATTCTCTACAACTTTTGGTATCCGTTTGTTTTCGTTGAAGTTTTTTTTCGAGTTTTTTTACATCACTTCATCAATCATTTCTTAATGATTCTCTCATCAATCATTATTTCAACTACAAATAAAAATTTTAAATTATCTTTCACCATTTCACTTTATCTATTTTATTATTTTTTTACCATTATTTTATTCATTATACTAATTTATTTTAATTTCTCTCACAAATCATTTATTTATCTACTATGAATTTCAAAAAATATTTTAACTTTCTAATCATTCTTCAATCATTTTTATTATATTTTATTATCCACTAGAAATCTCCAAAATAAACTCCAACCCAAAACAAACGGAACTTTTCTTCATCCATAATAATAGTTGGATATTTAAAATTAATGCATTAATCTTCTCAAAAAAAAAATTATATATATATATATATATATATATATATATATATATATATATATATATATATATATATATATATATATATATGATATGTTGCTCTTGATTCTCGACAAGTGTAACATAATATATACCTGCAACACGTACCCCATGACCACAACAGGTGTCACAACCTATTTTTTTCAAGATTACTACTAGTATGTCCGCAACAAAATAGACACAACACATATCACACAATTGATTGTTGTGTAGGAACCATTGATAAATGAGTCTCATCATAATCAATATTGTAAGATGTGTTTTGTCCATTTTGTTGTAGGCCGGGTATGACATTTTCACGTAGATAAATAGATACTACATCCGTCTCAAAATGTAAGTCCATTTAGTTTTTTTGTCTGTCTCATAATGTAAGTCCATTTAAATAACCAAGGAAACATTTATTACATTTTTCTTTTTTTATCCCTCATTTACTACTCTACATTAATAACAGTCAAAGGGCATTTTAGATTTTTTCATCAAAATTAATAATGGCATAACCAATTTACAAACTTTCTTAATCTATGTGAAAATACCTAAATGAATTTATATTTTGGGGACGGAGTTAGCATTTTGGAAGTAGTCTTGCCGTTGATCTAACGGAAAATTTTGTTTGCAACAAAGTGTCACAAACCACTTTTACATCATTGATTATTTTAAGATTCATATAAATTATTAGGTTTTATAAAATTATAATGGTATAAAAATATGTTTGAACAATTTATTTTGATTATTTTATCACCACACCGATCAGACACGGAGAAATTTGGTTTTTCGACCTCATGTCCGAAGAAAATTTCACACAGAAAACTAGCCGGTTCAACTGTGTTATTTAGTAGTTTGACTTTGCAAATTATTTTTATTTTTTAAATCCTTTTTTTTTGGTATCATTTGCTAGTGCTGAAAGTATACCTTCAAATGAAACAAATACATCTATACATACAAGCTTTATACAAATTATACTCCGTCCAAACAATTTGATGACTCTTCAATTCTTCATATTTATATTTTTTTGAGAAGAATTCTTCATATATTTTAAGGATTAGCTTTTCTCTCTTTCAATTCTATTACTCACTTTTAAAAATCGTTAACGTTTAAAAAAAAGAGAAAAAAATTAGTTTCATCAAAGAGTTCGTCGATTATTAGCTACAATAAATGAGATACACTGTTTTCACAATGAAATGTCACAACGAGTTACAGCATCGCGTGGGTGTAGCAAAATACTACACTTTGCTATGTTTGTCAAAGAAAAATAGTAATACTTGAACCCGACTTGAGTTCGTTCAACTAGGAAATAATGTTCGAGGTCAGTTGGGTTAAGTTTGAATTATAATCGATCGAGTTTGAATCAATTATGCTTGGCACTTTCGGCATAAACTCAAGCTCGAGCAGCTTGAAAAAATTATATGAAGTGTTAAGGTGATTGTGTTCGGCTCGTTAAGAAATAATAAAAAGAAGGAAATTGAATTTGACCTATTAGTAAATATAATTGCACTTATTGGTTAAACGATGTTCAATTCTAATTTCCCCTTAATAAAATAAAATATTCAATTTAAAATTCATCAATTTATTCAATTTCACATTTCTCAATTAAAAAAATATAGTAAGTAATTAATTAAACAATAGGAAGTAGGGGTGAGCTTGGATTGGTTTGGGGTGTTTGGTTTGGTTTTGAAAGACTCGGGTTGGTTTGAAGGTAGTTATAATTCGTTCACAAACCAAACCAAAACAATCAACCCCAATGGTTTGGTTTGAATTGGTTTCGGTTTGGATTGGATTGGTTTCGGTTTAAATGGCTAATCTTTAAAAAAATGACAAAACCAACATTTTTACATAAACTCTAAATAGCTACATATATTACAATATAATTTAAATTTACAATCAATCCTCCATAGTTGCATACTTACATACATGCATTTCTTGATTTACATATTTACATCAAAAGAAAGAAAAGATGAATGTTGTGCAACAAAATGATCAATCAAACACTATACGCGCGTCTTCCAACCAAAACAACATAGCAAACCAAAGAAAAACAAGCATCCAATCCAACTCCAACGATAGCCAACAAAACCTTCAACCTCCATGGCTCCATGAAAAAACAATGAAATAGAATTAGATCAATGTTCATTTTTTCAATGAAGCAAAATACGACAGTCCAACTTGCATGGTGAGTAGGAGAATGATCAAAATGAATGTACCATTTTGTGTTTGGTTTAGTTTGGATTAATGTATATATAATTAATGTATATATATATATATATATATATATATATATATAATTAATGTATTAAAATTTTAGTTTGGTTTGGATTGGGTGTAAAAAAATATATCAAACCAATCCAATGCTGATTTGGTTTGGTTCCAAACCAAACCAATTCATTTGGTTTGCTATTGGTTTGGTTAATTCGTATTGGTTTGGATCGGTTTACGGTTTGGATTGGTTTACTGGTTATTTTGCTCAGCCCTAATAGAAAGTAGAACCTTTTGAAACACAATAAGTAATTTCTTAACAAAAAAAAAAGAAACACAATAAGTAAATAAATTAAAGAACAGGGCCTATTAGTAAATATCACTGCATTTATCGGTTAAAATCCATTCTCATTTTTCCCCTGATTTAATAAAACATTCGATTTCACATACTCCAATTAAAAAAATAAATATCAAAAAGTAATTACTTTTAACTTAAATATACTCACGCATAATTTTTGTCCTCACTGAGACTCGAACCTGGAACCTATTCGGATTAAGGGGCACATTAATTTTCAACCAGTATAACTAATTAATTAAACAGTAGAAAGTAGAACCTTTTGAAACACTGAGACTCCGTTTGTTTTGGATTGGATTTTTTTTGGGGTTGTTTTAGATAAAATGATTGAAATAATGAATAGAAAGTTAAGATATTTTTTTAAAATTTATGTAGATTATGAAACGATTGGTGAAAAAAATTGAAATAAAGTAGTATAATAAATAAAATAATGGTAAAAAGGTTATAAAGTGAAATGGTGAGAGATAATTTAGTATTTTTTTATTTGTAGTTGAAGAAATGATTGGTAAGAGAATTGTAAAATATGATTGGTTAAATGATATAAAAAAAACTCCAAAAAAAAATCACAAACTAAAACAAACTGGAATTGAAAAAAAAAAAAAAAAAAAAAACACAATAAGAATCTTATGAAAAAAATTGGAAAGTAGAACCTTTTGAAACACAATAAGTAGTGATTAATTAAACAACAGGAAGTTTTAACCTTTTAAAACACCACATTCTATTCTCAAAAAAAAAAAAAAAAAAAAAAAAAAAAAAAAAAAAAAAATACACCACATTCTATTTGACTCCTTCTCGTCTTCCGTCTGTTTCGCTAAAGAACTATAATATGGAGTTAATATAATGAGCCGAATGTAGAGTAGTTTTATCCAAAAAAAAATAAATGAATATTCATTAAGCACAAACCCAAGCCCAAGGCAAACTGCTGAGTTGATGAATTGGTTTCAAAGATCTCCGACTCCCTTCGACCGAGCGACGACGACACGCGCGTGGTGAATTAATTCGCATCTAAGTGTTTCCACTTATAAAAAAGAGTGTTCATACATTGATGATACCGGATCAGGAATTCACGCGCGTGCGCACTGCAGGATCTTAATAAATGATCGATCCCTTAAACTTAGGGCTTCGAGGGCCAAAGGCCCCATAGACCGAATAGAGGGCAGATAGTCTATCACGGAGATCGGTCTGAGCCCCTCCTCCAGCCACCGTAGGACAGCCAAGGTCTGGCGAAGAGGAACTGCCCAGTTCGTCTAGGTTAGTTCAGGGGGATGAGCGTGGAACACTCCGCACAGCTCCGCTATTATTCCGCGTGAGGGATAATTATATATAAACAGAATCCTTATTCATAAAGCCTCCAATCTTGGCATTAAATATGTCCATAATTATCTCTGATTTATAGGGATTAAGTCGTGTATATCCTTAGGGAATAATTATCAATTGTAATGCTTACTCAACAAGTAATAGGGGCGAGATGCCACCTATATAAACAACCCTAAGGAACTACGAATGACTTGATTCCAATTCAACTATTGGATACGTAGGCAACTCTCAGAAATATTCCGAGAGCTCAGTCTAAACAAATAAAACAATTCGTCCCCCTTTTGTATAAATTAGGGTTTCTAGGGTTTTTGATCATTGTCACATAGGAGATTGACCCAGTTTAATTATTCGACGATTTCCAGCATCGTCATACATATTTCCTTCATTGTACCGCATAAATCAAATAGAAGCCGCGAACCCCAAAATCAGGTTAGTAATCGCTTCTTTACAACTTTGAAAATTGTTAACGAAAAAAAAAAAAAAAAACGTGTATTTATTTTTGCAGGGTTCCATTGGTAAATTATTTAAAAAAAATCCTCCAAGGAGCCAATTAATTTATAGAGAAAAACACTAATTCGAGGTCTGGTTAATGCTAATTTCGGTTCAACCGAATAGATGTAAAATAATTATGTCGAATTTTACTAGGCGAAAAATAAAGTTTATCATGTTGAAAATTCAGTGAGTCTATATTCATGTTCTGTGGTCCAAATTAACACAACAGGCAGGCTTTCCATTCCGTAAAGGAAAACATTGGGCCTTACTACACTACTAGCAACTCTCAGTCAAGCAGGCCCAATGCACTTGTAACCCAAATATCATTCTGCTTTTCAGCCCAATTTTCTTTCGGGTATGAAAATGAGTCTTATCCATATACTTAAAAGTAAACCGACACTTATATGTTTACACTGTTGATGAACTATTATCTTTTATAAGTTGCACAAATTTGAAAGTCATCAATTTTTTTTTGTATTTTCTTTCGTAACCCTACCTAGGTCAATTTTTTTTATTTTTTTATTTTTTTGGTTTTTGGCTTAAAACCTCCGGAACCCGTAAGTCCGACTAATCCGAAATTAGACCCGGGTCGTGCCTACAGAGGCTGACTTTTACTCAGGTCAAATACATATTATAGATATATTTGTGAAATTTGATGTATTATGTATCTTAAGTCATCGATCGTAACTATGCTATTTCACACGCATACGATTTTCAACATTAATTATAATGAATCCAATAGTATATCTTATTTAAGTTATATGTTTATTGTTTTTCCTTTTTTGTAGAAGAAAGTTGTATGTTAATTTATTGTTATATTTTGAAAATTGTAATTAATAATTCAAAATCCAATAAGTTTTTTCTTTTTTTTTTTCTTTTTGAAAAAAATCACGTGTTGCTGACTTTTGATATCCTTTAATTTTTTTGAAATCAGTCATGTCGTGTTTTGTGTTTGTGTCCGTAATTGTGCTTAAATCAAATGTTAGGATCAAGCGCTTACCATTCTACTAAAACCAATTGGTGTTAGTAAATGTCTTTCTTATATTTTATTATATCATTTTCGCCAGTGTGGAAGCATTAGAAGGAGAGGAGGCAACACTGACTTGTTTTTTTTTTTGTTTGGGAAATGTGGGCCTATAAAAAGAGAGAATGACCCAACACTTGGTTTTTTTTGTTGTTGTTTTAATCGTGCTGGAACCGGGTTTGAACTCGGGATCTCCTGTCCTGATACCATATTGAGAGTAATAAAACTGAATTTTCATTGAACACATTAGAAATTAAAAAAAATCAAGAAAACATAAAAAACACATAAATGTTGAGAGAAATAGAGGAACATACTTTTATTCAATGTACATCATTGATGATGTACAACACATCTTTGCGCTACAATCCGCACATTATTTTTTAAGTTGCCAAATACACATTATTCTATGGACAAATTTCACATAGATAAACAAAAATCCAAAAATCGCTCAAAGCTTTAAAATAAATACAAATAAAAATCGTACCTAGCTTTCTTTAGTTTCCTCGAATGTCTACAACGAAATCGAATTTTCAAACCATCAAAAAACCGCTCGAATGTCTGCAACGAAATCAAATTTTCAAACCATAAAAAACTTGTTAAAACTACGTTGTGTGGTAGAACAATGACAATATTAAATGCTCCAACAATGAACAATTTTTTTTTTTATAACGTCTCAAATAGCTAGCAAACAAACATATAGTCAAAATTCATTATAGCATAGTAGGGAAAAAAACATTAGATCCAACCTAAAATATATATTATAGAAAAAAAAAAATTGCCTTAAAAACGGATAGCTACATCCAGCAACACATAAAAATCTGCACCACATTAGATGAAACATTAGCAAATAAGAAAATATGGAAAAAAAAAAAATTTAACCGAGTAAAATTGTTGCATCTTGAACAGTTGCATTGTCATCCTTTCGGCATGAAGGAGAAAGAGAACGACTCTTGCGAAAATAAGATAAATCAAACATTAGTGAAAAAAGAAGAAATTTCAATAAAAGCAATGGGGAAAAAATCATCTTCCCACTGAAAAGAGAAAATGTTTGTTGTAATTGCTTTACTTTTTTCTTGTCACTGCATCCAAAACATCTAGGGTATGAGCAAGGGTCAAATATATATATAGATCTTTGAAATCTCTTGTAAGATAGGATTAATGATTTGAATTTTGAAACTGAATAATAATTATGAATTTAATGCATTATTTTTTGGATATGAAATAAAAGAAAATAAGAATTTGAATTTTGAATTTGAATTTAATGCTGGATTTTAAAAATATATTTTTAAAGTACGAAATAAGAATTTGAAATTTGAAATTTAAAATTGAATAATAATTATGAATTTAATGCACTATTTATTGGAATCTGAAATAAAATGAAATAAGAATTTGTATTTAATGCTTTGGATTTTCAAAATATATAATTTTAGGAAATAAAACGGGTTTGGAGCGGGTCAATCGGTTTTTTTGCGGGTAATTGGGTCAACCTTGTAATTGATGTTGCGTGGAATATCGAGTTTATGATATGAGTGTCAATCTTGAGGATATAAGGCTGTTATGGATGATTCCTCCGGAGAGGGTAGGGTGGTTACTTAGAACAAGGTGGCGGAATAAGCATAAAATAAATAACAAGAGATTGGGCGGTGGTTAAGCGGCAAAATGGTAGAGTTTGGTGTGTGTGTTTATTCTCCGATCCTTTTCTTTGTTACATATGATCCTCTATTTATAGGCGAGCAAGTCGGTCTCACTTATTCACGATTAGGCAATTTAATGATATAATGATATAATAAGAAATAACTTATACAAGTGTCATAAGTATCTTGGATAAAATATCTGTATGCCTTCGAATCATGTAAATAGTCATGTGTCGGCGCCAGACGCGCCGTCCGTGGCGTCGATAAGCGCGGTGATGGCGAGCCGCTGGTGCGATCTTGCCAGCGATTAGGATAGAAACCATATGATGGAGATACGTCCGGTTTAGAGGTGGCGGACGGGGAAGGCGGCTAGGATCTGGCGACCGACTTGCTATAAGTGGGTGGGGCTATATCGGCGAGGCCCATAATATTTGTATGCTGGGCGGGTTGTCGAGCCCAATCCGTGGGAACGAGTGTCCCGTCACGGGTTAGGTATATCAATGGCCCCCTACTCTGCGACTGGATGTGCCCGCCCAGGCGGAGAGTAGAAAGTATATCGAAGAAGTGAATACCGCCTGAAGTTTGTTGTGCTTGCACCGAACAGGCTTTGATCGCCGATAGTCGCTATATCGGGCTTAAACTAGTGTTTGAAGCGAAATCACGAAGAAGTTCTTTGTGCATTCACGTGAAACAGGCTTTGATCGCCCGAAGTCGCTATATCGGGCTTAGACTAGTGTTTGAACGAAATCACCAGTAAGTTGCTGTGCATTGCAGCGAACAGGCTTTGATCGCCGATAATCGCTATATCGGGCTTAAACTAGTGTTTGAACGAAATCACCAGTAAGTTGCTGTGCATTGCGTGAAACGAGGCTTTGATCGTCGATAGTCGCTATATCGGGCTTAAACTAGTGTTTGAACGAAATCACCGAGAAGTTCTTTGTGCATTGCGTGAAACAGGCTTTGATCGCCGATAGTCGCTATATCGGGCTTAATCGCCAACAACGCTCTGTTGGGCTTAAATGAAGACCGCCGGTAAATTGGCGATTGGAATTGAAAAGGAATGAACTAGTAGTTGAAACGTCGCATCTATTACGTGAGAGGTCGCGTACGATCTGAATCGCCGCCTATTCTGATTGGCTGCCGTTTCTTGGGATACGAACCGTCGTCAGTTAGACGTATCGTGGAGACAAGACGTTTTGAAACGTTTCGAATTTCGAAAATCGTAATAACTGTTCCCGCCTTTTTTCTTCTCTATAAAATGGGGTCCTCCTCCACCATTCCCTACTTTTGGCGAAATTATCTCCGGCGATAACAAAACTCCGGTGAGAAGGCGATTTCCGGCAAGTTTTAACAGAACTCCGATCAAGCGTTTTTCTCAGCAATCAGTCTACTTCTTAACTTCTTCCAACGATCAGGTACCAAAATCTCCCTTCTGTTTCCATTTTTTACCCTGATTCCCTCCCCAAATCGTGACTTCGATTTGTTTTTCTTTGCGTTTTTGTATGAATGTTGCCCTAGTTCACTTTGGTGTAGCGTATGATCTTGATATCATGATTTTTGAGCATAATGTATATTTATCCTCTTCCTGAATCCCCAATTACGCTTTGATGTATCGTTTTGCTCCAAGATTATTGCTTTTCCATGATTATCTGCGTTTACATGTTGAAACCACTTATTCTGTATGAATGCATATGTGATCGGGGTAGTTTGCACGGGATTTTTAAGGTTAATGCTTGGGAAAAGATAGGTTTTTCGGGTTTCTTGTTCAAAAAGACAGGAGGCGAGGTGTCGGGGTGTATTCGCTTTTACCTCGGCACGACTATCATGTCAGGTGATTAAGCGTGTCCACCTTGCCCTTTTTCTTTTTGGCATGTCCTCCGAAGATACTCAATCAAATGAGGAAGTTCGCGTAGTCGCCGGTTATGGATCCGGCGGCGAGTGTGCAGATGGTCGATGATTCTGACTCGATGAGAGCAAGAGAGGCGAGCCGGAGGATGAAATCGCTCTTATTGGCGTGGCGCGGCCGAGGTGAGATTGAGGAAGAAGACTACGGCGAGGATGCGGACATGGCGGTCTTGAGTTCGTTGGGTAGGAGGGCGCGAGTTCTTTAGGTTCCCGGAGCGTCGACCCACGAGCGAGGAAGAGGTCGGTCAAGATCAGTCCGCGGAAGTTACCACCGAGCCGCTGCGCAAAAGATTGTCGACCGCGAGCTCATATCTCGGTGGAGGGAATGAGAGCCTTGCAGATTACACGTCGTCGGCTATATATGACATTCCCTTAGATTATCGATTCGCGAGCATGGGAGCGGACAATGTGTCAGGATATCGCGACATGGCCCGAAGATTACATATGGCTTCACTGATCATTTCGTTGCGGACTCAGGCCTCCTTCGACCCATTCTTTGTGAAGTTTATGGAGGAGGCGAGGTGATGCCTGCGACCTTAGTTTGGGAGTTGTGCGGCGTCGTGATGTCCTTTATTATAATCGGCCGATTGAAAGCGGCGCGAACCTACATGGGCGCTTTGCTATACTTACTCTTTTTCGCGGAAAAGCGCGCCGGCGATTCGACCACGTAGTCGTTCGAGTAGTGGTCGACCCGCTTGTTATTCGACCTCCCAGATAAAGTAGCGGTGGGATAAGAGATGTATGAAGGTGGTGTCACGGGTGGGGTGGCCTTTTTGCGGCGCCGGCAAACTCGTGACAACCGAACATCTCAAAGATATCAAACCCAGGGCGGCGGCGATGGGTTTATAGCCGAGATAAAAGATGATCTAGGCTATACTAGCGAGGAACGTGGATCAAGCCCGCGCGTATAACTGGAGAATGCTTCTTGATATTAGCGAACCGTATCTTGGGTTAGCGGGGCTTCCTGCCGCGGGGGTCGGCGATCCCCTTGCACCTGTCGATCCGTTGCCAACCCACCCCGACTGGTACGGGGAATGCCATCATGCTATATGCCTACCATCCCAATGTACCACCTGTGGAGGCGACCCCTCTAAGCGAGCACCGAGTAGGATTCTTACTTGTTACTTTTTGCATCTGCATCTTTCTTATTTCCCCCATATATTTATCTGTTAACACGCTTCGTGCTTTTCAGGTACCATGGATAGATTGACTCGGCAGTAACTCTGTCCCCGGCGAAGACGGCCGGGGGAGGTGAACGAGCGAATCTGGTGAAAGTGCTGATCGATCTTCGAAGGTCGGTCGATTCTTTGAGCGGCGGCGGGCACCTCAAGCTCGCGAGTAAAAAGACGGCCGTGCCACGGTGCAATCTATTGCGGCTACAATTTGAGGCGAGCAAGGCAATGAAGCGAGACAATTCTCTCGCCGCCGCCACTACCGGTCAAAAGAAAAGGGCCGTATCTCGAAGAGGTCATCCGTATTGAAGGTATCGGCGGCGATCATGATGGTCCTCCTCCCCACAAAAATCCAAAAGATGAAGCCAGGGGAAAAGGCGCGGCGGATAGAGAGACGGCGGTGAAGGAGGCGTGAGCTCGACATCCGCTTCGATAGAGGCAAAAGGTTCTTTGAGGTGTCCGCGATCGCGGGCACCCGGATGACCATCTTGCCCAAAAAGCGTGCCCGTTGGTCGGCGGGCTTCCGGCCCGTCTGGTTGGATGAGGGGTTTATGGGCCAACCCCTCAACCTTTCGATGGCGAAAGCAATTTCAAAGGGATCGCGGATGTTCCTCCCTAAAGCACTTGAAGTGGGGCACGCCCCAAATGTTAACTTGAGATCGGCGCGCGGGATCGCGGATAGGGTTATCTGGCGGATCAAACCACACCTCGCCGTGCTTTTGTTCCCAACGCCGAAGATTTGTGGGGTCTGTTTGGTACCGTTATGAGCACGGTAAAGTTTTCCTTGCTTTACCATATTTGTCTTTTGCTTTATTTTTCCAAGTTGATATTGACCTCGCACATCTCTTTCCTTTCAGTTCGGCACCGGGTTGGCCCAGTTCATAAATGACCATATCGAGACCATATACCTGAGTGCTGATAGCGCTAAAGCGGCGGACGAGTCCAAGAAAGCATTGGAAAAGTCTCATGACACAATGGCGCAGCTTCACGGCGAGTTGGAATCTGAGAAGGACAAGGTGAAGCAGCTGACCGCAGAGAAGAAAGCGCTGGAGGGGGCGCTTGCCCAAGAGCAAAAGCGCGGGTAGCGGCCGATAAAGGCAGGGCAGTTCGCCGAAAGCTGGCGGCGGCGGCGAGACTTGAGCGAGGAAGGCGGCGACAAAGTGCGGATAAAGTGGCGAGAATCTTTGCCCGATCGAGGAGCTTACGAGAGCGTGTGGCCAAAGCTCAAGAGTTATCCGATTTGATGGAGCAGCTTCAAGCTAAATGCGACGATGCTCATCAGGCACTCGCCGTTATGAATCAGAAGATGGCCGATAAGAGCGACGAAGTTGACGATAGTTTTGTTATGGGCTTCGACCAGGGTGGCTATCATATTGCCCGCTGTTTATGGGCCCGGGGTAGTGAGGATCCAGATCTTTGAAACTTTGCGAGACCTGGATTCTCGGACATCCTTTCGATGAGGAACTAAGGGCTTTCCATGCGCGGATTCCTTATTCGGATAAGGAGCTTGAGGCCTATGCTCCAAAGCTTGCTCCTCGATTGGGTCGCTCTGTGGTTGTAGAAAATAATCGAGGGAGTTAGTTCGTCGCGAGCTCGAACGGTCGACGCCGAAGGTGGAGATGGTGGGGAAACTCAGAGCGAATCGAAGATCGATCGCCAAGGCGTCACCGCTTTCTTTGTGCCGATCGAGGATGCCACAACGCGCTGTTTCCTCCGAGTCGAAGTCGACAGTGCTACTCCACTCCTCCCTTCACTCGCCAATATCCAAAATGAAGACAACCGCCTGGATGAAGCTTAGTTTTGCTTTTGTCCACGATCTCGCTTGTAAATTCGATTTGACTTTGCCTTCACTTGATGTGTAATTTGCAACTTATTTTTACTTTTCCGCATAACTCCTCATTTTTCCATTTGCAATCTGTATATTGAAGTTTGCTTTTGCATTCGCCCATATTCGCTTGTTCGCCTCTGTTATTGTAATTGAGTCCGATCAATCCCCTTAGGTTAGATAAGATTCCAGGCATTTGGTGTATTTCAATTTATGCCCCTTGAATCTTATCTAAGTCGGTTGTTCGATTGTTACTCGCGCTTAAATCGATGTCAAAGATACTTGCTTTTGAAATTAAATTCTGGAGGGTGGCCCCCTGTTTGATATGAGATTTGGCGGCGTGGATTTATTGAAAAAAAAAAATTTCATATTGCCCCCACTTTTTGACAAAGGTTGAGGGAAACCGAGACCTTTGCTTAAAAATTCCTCGCCTTATCCGATTATTACATATAGTATTTCTTAAGATTATCCGCATGCCAAGGCTGTTGAGCTCGTAACCTTCGTGATTCTTGATTACATAGGTTCCTTTTTGATCTCTTTTGCCCACGATAAGGTCCCTCCCGATTCATTTGTAAGTTTACCCTTATCGGGTTCCATGCCCGTTGCTTTCCTATTGCGAAGAACGAAATCCCCACTTTGAGCGAGTGGTGGCGGATCGTTTATCATGCTCTTTCTTCGCTACTTGCTTGTAATTTAATAACCGCCGATAAGCCATTACTCTTTTTTCTTCTACCAAATCGAGATCGATTTGTTTATTCAACGCGTTATCTTTGGTGTCGTGAAAGAGCGACCACGATGCTTAGCGAGGCCATCTCATTGGACTCATTGCCTCCGCTCCATAAGTTAAAGCAAAGGAGTTTCACCCGTTGGTGTTTTTATGGTGGTGCGGAGAGACCATAGGATGGCGGGCAACTCGTCTACCCACCCTCCTCGCTTTTGCTTTATCATCCACACTTTTCTTTAGCATCTTAATTACTTGCTTGTTGCCGGCCTCGGCTTGACCGTTACCCTGCGGTGCGCGCTGAGATGATTGCCAATGCTTTACCTTGAATTCTGCACAAAGGTTTGAAAATTCCGATGCTTGGCTGTGGACCGTGGTCGACACCACCGCTTCATGAACGCCAAAAGCGAGAGAAAATTTGATCATGTAAAAAGTACCGCGCTTTGCGATTATCTTAACCATAGGTTTTGCCTCAATCCACTTTGTAAAATAGTCGGCGGCTACTATGATAACTTTGCATCCGCCTCTTCCTGGTGGAAAAGGTCCGGTAAATCGAGTCCCCACATGTCGAAGGCCAAGGTGCGACCACAATGCTCGCTCAGCCAGATGGCAACCGGGGATATCCGCATGCCCGACATTCGAGGACATTCCACGACTAGCTTCTCGAGTCTTTAAGAATACTTGGCGATAATACCCGGCGGTTAAAACTTTTTGTGCCGAGAGGCGGCTTCTTTGGATGTCCTCCGCATACACCTTGGTGAAGTTCGTTTAGAATCGCCAAGCTTTCCTCTTGTCGAACACACCGTAAAAAGGGCTTTGTAGCCGACCTTCTATAAAGAACTCCGCTAATGATGACATACCTCGCAGACTTTTCTTACGAGGGTGCGTGATTTGTCCGCCTCATCGGGCAAAGTGCCCGTTCGATGTATGCTTGTATCTCATCCATCCAACATGCGACCACGGGTGATGTATCTACATTCATAATTTCCGCTGCTTCGATTGCGGGTGTTGCTAAATATTCGATCATGATGGAAGGATCCGCGAGCTCCTCCTCTAAAGAGAGTTTTGATAAGTAGTCTGCTCGCTCATTGTCCTCTCTTTTGATTCTGATAAATTCGCAATATTGAAAACCCGTTGCTAGCTTTCGGACAATTTTGCCGTATTTTTCGAGAATATCACAATGCGTGTCATAATCCCCGAGATTTGTTTGGCGATAAGTCGTGAGTCACAATAAACCTCCACATTCTCCACGTTTAACTCCTTTGCAAGTTTGAGCCCCGCTATGACTGCTTCATACTCGGCCTGATTATTCGTGGCGGCAAACTCAAACCTTAAAGCCTTTTCGATCTCCTCCGTAGTTCCTGGCTCCATTAAGATGACTCTGCTCCACAACCATTCCGACTCGATGCTCCGTCGGCGTAATGCGACCAACATTGCTGCAGTGCATTTCGACCTCTGCGGGTTCGATTGTCATAAGCGAGTTTGGTCGTGGCGAGTTAAAACTTGTTTCTACGATGAAGTCGGCAAGGTTTGCCCTTGATTGCCTTCCTAGGCTGATATTGGATATCAAATTCGGTAATTTCGATTGCCCATCGAGGAGGCGACACAAAGGTCCGGCTTGTGCAAAATTTGTAAATCGGGTTGTCTGTTAGAACAATTATTGTATGGGAGGTGAAGTAGCCTCACGAGTTTGCGGGCGGCGATTACAAGAGAGTAAGCTAATTTTTCAATGTTAAAATAGCGGCTCTCTACCGGATGAGAGCTTTACTTACATAAAATACGGGATTTTGGAGGTTCACCTCTTTTACAAAACGGCGGCGACATTGTCCAAAAGCCGCTAGATACAAAAATAACACATCCCCATCGCGGGTGACTAAGAGAGGTGGCTTGCCCAGGTACTCTTTCAGGGCTTGAAAAGCTTGCGAGCATTCGCGCCTACGAAAATGTCTTGTCTCCTTCGAGAATTTTAAAGAAGGAAGACACTTTTCGGTGACTTTGCTATGAAGCGACCAAGTGCGATGATGCGGCCATTTAGCCTTTGAACTTCCTTGATCGTTGTGGGCTCCTTCATATCGAGGAGAGCTTGTATCTTTCTCGGGTTTGCCTCGATGCGCGACGGCTAACCATAAAACCAGAAACTTGCCGCTTTCGAACCCCAAATGTACATTTCTTTGGGTTGAGTTTCATAGAATGTTTTTGACATTGTTGAGAGTTTCTCGAAGATCGTCGGCGTGGCCTGTCCCCGTCGACTTCACCACCATGTCATCTATATAAGCCTCATATTCCTTCCAATCTGCGAGTGAAAACTTGGTTGACCATCCGTCGATACGTCGAACCAGCGTTTTCAACCCAAACGGCATCATCTCATAATAATAAAGGCCCCAGCGACTCTGAAGGCGGTCATCTCTTTGTCGGATTCACCATCCGTGCACTGATGATACCACGAGTATGCATCAAGAAGCTCAACACCTCAAAGCCGAAATCGAATCCACCAATCTATCTATTCGTGGAAGTTGATAAGGATCTTTGGGACAAGCTTTGTTGAGATCGGTGAAGTCCACGCACATCCTCCACTTGCCGTTATGCTTCTTGACCATTACCACATTTGCAAGCCAGGTAGGATAAGCAAGCTCCTTTATGATACTGCTTCAAGAAGCTTCGTACCTCTATCTTTACTGCTTTGCCTCTTTCGCCTTAAAAATCGGCGTGCTCTTTGTTATATCGGCTTGATGATCGAATCCACGCTCGAGATGATGGGAGGCGACCTCGATCTGGACCCTCGCATATCTGTGTGACAATCCAGGCAAAGGCACTCAAGTTTTCTTTTAGCGACTTTACCGGCTCTTCTCTTTCAAAGTGAGCATAATCTAGCCCCAAATTTAATCTTTTGCTCGAGGTACTCCTCGTTGATGACTATCTCTACTAGTTCATCTTTCAAGAGTGAAATCGGGCTCATCCACGACTTGTAGTGTTTCACATTCCAATCCGCTAGCGCTTGCTTGCCCACACTCTCGATCATACTCGACCATTCTCTCAACCTCCGTCACCTCGATCTCGTGGTCTCTTAGCCTCGATCCTCGTTTCTCGTATATAATTGAGGACTCTTTGGGCTCGGCTGATAGACGTTCCAATCCGATCCCGACATAAAACTTTGCCCCCGATGAGGATGGAAACTACCATCCGAAATTGTCGTAGAGCCGGTGTCCCTAAGATCATATTGTAGTTGGAATTTGTAGGTCGACCACCAAGAAAACGACCTTTTTCTTTTAAAAAAGCATAATCGCCCATTTATACGTCTAAATCGATGGCCCCTTGACACTTACTTTGTGATTTGTAAACCCCTCAAGGGTGCCATTATGCGACCTCAAACAGGAATCGCGAATCCCAACTCTCGAAGCAAGCTGTAGTATAGAATGTCACGGCAAGCTCCGTGTCGATCATCACCCGCTTTACGCAGCTCGGTTGATAACCGGCCGATACACATAAGCACATGTCCTCGGCGCTATTCGAAGTCACTAACTCACGCCGAGTAAAAACCAACGGGCTCGTTTCCTTGCAAAGCGATCGGTTTTTCCGCATGTTTGTTAATTGAGTTAACGCGACTCTTAATCGATTGTTCTTTGGCGGAGTCTCGGTTATCATCCTTATACTCCGCTCAAAGCTGGCGAGTCTGTTGATTCCGCCTATCCGCCCCCAGCGTTTTGTTTGTATCGTCGTCTTCGTCGCGAGCAAGTAATTTTTCCACCGCTTCGCTTAAAGCGTATGCATTCCTCGGTTGTGTGACCACTTATCCTGGTGGTATCCGCGAATTTGCTAGCGTCGCGGACGTGAGTCCGTGACCATGGGATAAGGCTCGGGTACTTCATCTCGAACCTCATTTAGCATTTGCGTGTAGGAGATGTTGATAGGGTAAAAGCGCTCCTCTTTGAACTTACCGGGCTTAGCGATGTCCCGTTCATTACCTCTGCGGGTTTCTTTTCGTCGGATTGCGCTCGACCTACGCTTATTTTTACCCGAGGAAGGCGCTCCTTCATTACCCGCCCGTCGCGGCGCACTTCCTTGTCGAGCTCAACATCTCTTGCAAGTTCGTTGGTGGGGTTAGCGCGAAGAATGATTTCAGTACCCGGACCTAATCTGTTTGAAAGCCGCTCATCACGGCGTTATCTGCCCGCCAGGCCTCTCGTTAGCTCATAAACTTTATAGAATCGCTCGTAGTAAGCTGCGAGTTCCCTCATTTTCGCCGACGGACCTTATCTGAGATCAATGTGCGTTTTCTTTGGTCCCCACCGATCGGAACTCCGCGAATGAATTTGTTAATGAGGTCGTCCCATGATGTAACCGAGGCCGGAGGTAGACCTCGAATCCATGATGCGGCTCATCTGCATAGACCCCCACAAAAGCAATGCACCATGCGTCCTCGCTAGCGTACATAAACCGATCTCGCTTTGAAGGCGGATAGCGATCCAATGGATCTGTAATCCCATGATAATTGGTAAAGTTGGGGTAATGCGTTTCCCGCCATGGCGCTTCTTTCAAGATATCAGGATGAAGCACACTTGTTCCCCAAGTGGGAACAGCCTTTGTTCCTTTGGCCCCACGCTGTAATTCCTCTATCTGCTTTTTCATTACCCCCAACTCTACCTTATCCTCAGGAATGGGTAGGTTCGCAGCATAACCTCCTTTTATCGAGAGTCCCCTGCCCTCCATGCGAGTGTAAAGCGACCGATTATTTCTTTGTGTTCGAGGCTGCACATGATCGTCGACCGTGGGCTGATCAAATAACAAAAGCTGATCTCTTCCGCATGACGTCGCATGATTGCTCCTGTGTCTCTTTTCTTTGAGCTTGAGTTTTTGGGAGCATTTGTTAGTTGATTTTCGAATGGCGCGGGTTGGGAGATTTGAATTTTCGGATAAGTGAGGTGGAAGCCCTTCGGCGATTAAGCTCATTTCCCAACCGCATCTCCTCTACATATTCCATATGTACTGCTGCAGGCTAATCTATTCAATTTGGAGAATACGGATGCCTTATCTCTCATTGTAACATTCAAGCGAGAAGTTCCGCCAAATTCTCTCACGCAATCATTTGGCGGGCACGTTTTTTTCTGTATGAAGTCCTCATGTCCGGCGTGATATCCTCCTCAAAGACCACCCAGAGAAGATATCACCTTCGGTTTTCTCCTCCCTTCTTCATGGGGGTTACGTGAATTTGTTTATTTTGGGGTGGTAGGGTTTATAGCTTTTCCTCCAACCATTTTTAGAAGAGTTTTTTAGGGGTATGTGCGAAATGGGGATATTTGGCTAGTAGTTTTGACGATTTTCTGAGCTGGTATATCTGGGAGTAAGGCGATCGTTTTAAGGGCTCTTGTTCTTTTGAATTTTGATGATTAAGAGCTGAGCTAGAGATTTAACCAACCTTTACGTTTATAGACGGACTCGAAGCGAGTTTGCATGTGATGATGAAGGAGTTCCTTTTGGTTTGTGGCGATCGAATGCTTATCCGACCTTGTCGCCGCCGTGAGATCGCTCTTTGCGGTGGAGCAAATGATCTTGATGAGAATGATATTGATCTTTGTTTCCGGTAACGGAGCCAAGCGATGTTGCGTGGAATATCGAGTTTGCGTGTAATGATGTCAATCTTGAGGATATAAAATTTGTTATGGATGATTCCTCCGGAGAGGTAGGGTGGTTACTTAGAACAAGGTGGCGGAATAAGCATAAAATAAATAACAAGAGATTGGGCCGGTGGTTAGCGGCAAAATGGTAGAGTTTGGCTGTGTGTGTTTATTCTCCGATCCTTTTCTTTGTTACATATGATCCTCTATTTATAGACGAGCAAGTCGGTCTACTGTTCACGATTAGACAGCTAATGATATAATGATATAATAAGAAATAACTTATACAAGTGTCATAAGTATCTTGGATAAATATCTGTATGCACTGAATCATGTAAATAGTCATGTCAGGCGCCCGCATGCGCCGTCCGTGGCGTCGATAGCGCGGTGATGGCGAGCCGCGGGTACGATCTTGCCTTGACGATTAGGATAGGAAACCATATGATGGAGATACGTCCGGTTTAGAGGTGGCGGACAGGAAGGCGGCTAGGATCTGGCGACCAGCTTGCTATAAGTGGGTGGGGCTATATCGACGAGGCCCATAATATTTGTATGGGGCCGGGTTGTCAGGCCCAATCCGTGGGAACAGTGTCCTGTCACGGGTTAGGTATATCAGTAATTTTATTAAATCTAAAGGAATAAAGGAATATATTACAAGGTTTTGGGCCCTCCCGGCCTCCCCAATAAAAACATATCTATTATTGTTGTTATCACATTTAAAAATCGAAATCTATTATAATTTCAAACACACCTAAAAAAAGTGTGATCATTCTTTCTTTTTCACACTAATTAACACTGGTTGATGCCTTCTTTCTTCTCATTTTCGGCAACTTCTAAAAAAATGATCTATTAGAGTATTTATTAAAAACATTTTATCACATTTAATATCTGAGATCTCATTATAAAATATCATTATACACTTTCAAGCAATATTAATAAGGAGAACAAATCAGGTGAGTAATCTGGCATACAAATTCAAAAAATGTAGTAATTATATATTATGAGCAAACAAATCAAAGAAAACATTAAGATACAATACAAAAGGTGTCTTTACTCACATTAAGTTGACCATCCGAATGGAAAAGCAAAATTTCGAAATTTGTAAAATTCCGGCATTAGGGCAAAAATTATAAGAAATCAAACATATATACAAAGGAGAACCATAGAAGGAAAAAAAAGAACACCTAGGATATTGAGACAATTAATTCCTCAAAAGTAGTAATTAGTTCCAACAATGTGTTATCGCAATCTATGAGCTTGGAGAACATGTATATATAAAGGGGTTCTGTTTTCGTCATGCAACATGACGCACACCACGATAAAACAAAGGATAAATGAAGCCTTAGATGGAGGCAGACATCCATGTTATATTCAATTTTCTTCTACCTCTCATTAACATTTTTTCAAGATAACCATAAAAAGATTATAACTATAGGTTCTAGGTTCAGTCAACTTCATCATGTCCATTTAAAGGTATGAAGTATGAACTACCATATTCAACACCAAAGAATTTTCAGTTACAACACAAACGATTGAATCACACTGTTTAAGAACGATGGAGGAAATAGTCACCTTGAAAACGATGGAGAAAATACTTGGAACGATGAGTGTCTGCCGCATTTATATTCTTATCTCCTCTTCGGTTTCTTCTCCATGAATCTTTCTCTGCCAGCTTCGATGCCATTATTATTATTTTTTTAAATAAAAAATATAGTAGGTTTCATATAAAGATAATGAATAACCTATTGAGGTCTAGAAATAGAGTCAAACACCGGGAGAAGTAAAACAAAATGCGATACATTTTGTAACCATATGTTGTTGGGCCCGACTTTCCTGATGTTGCTGGTAGTTGAGGGGCCTCTTGACCAACATGATAGAAGGCTCTGGTGGGTGGATTGCAGATATTAAGGGTATTAGGATAACATATAAATACTAAATACAAAGGGTATTAGGATAACATATTGGATACAATCAAAAGAATTAAGAAGATAGAAAGCATCAAAGCTCACCTAAATATATGAGCAAGGACAAATATTTCAATTGCTCACAGACAAATTAAAGTTAGTAAGATGTATTGCATCTTGCTCAATTGGATATTTGTTAAAATCATCTCCTAAGCTCTCATCTTGTAATAACAACAATACATAATCAAGCATTGGACAATGATGCTCCAACATCAAAGACAAAAGTTAATGGATCATCGAGAAGCCATTGGACAAAAATGGAGAATTAATGATTTGTAAATCAAAACTATATATAGCGAAAATATATATATATATATATATATATGTATAAGGAATTAGGTTAAGAACACCCGTCAAACAAAATTTAGCCTTTCTAAATGGTAAGGACCATACTTCACGATTCCTTAAACAATAAAAATCAGGCAAACAGAGCTTTCCAAATTAGAAATTCAGATCTAAAGTGAAAGAAGAAGCCAAAAAAAAAAAAATTATATCATTATCAGTGTTAGAGAGAAAAAAAAAAAAATAGAACATTTTAAGAAGAGAAAAAGCTGATAAGAAAATTAGAATATGAAACAACAGTCAGCTTAATAGACTTTAAGAACTCGCCTCTGGATAAAGTTATTTCTTCCCATAAGCGCCCAATATCCTCTACATTAATAACTTCGTTCCTAACTTTTTCTTGCAAATCATGGTAGATATCACTTAAAGTTAAACAGTTTAAACAAACACAGAAAAATGCAAAATTACTAACGACAACTTAGAACCAAATTTCGGAAGGAAAAAAAAAAAAACAGTAGAATGGTTTAACTTTCATTAATTTACGAATATTGTAAATAATTGAAAGGGAGGTTTACCTCATTGGGTTGTCGGCATGAATTTTGCTAAAGAAACTTACAATAGAACCAAACGGCCAAATAGAGAGATGTTTAATTTCCACTTTGCAAAGAAAATACACATGCTGCCAACTCAGTTGGAGTCTATTACCCACAACAATATATGCTGAAAATAAATATTTAAGGACAATAAGAAAACCAATACAGGTAATTATGATAACAAATTTGATGTCTAAAAAAGAAAACCATGACACATAAGAAACACAATCTTTCAAATATTATTTATGAGAATAGTTGAAGTATCATCATACAATAGACTTTGTTGTATAAAATGCAGACAATAGTCTTTGTTGTATAAAATGTAAACAAAATTTAAGTATCATTACATGATAACCAAACCATTTGGAATTGTATGATTGCTGCTACCTAAGGCAATTAATAAAAAATTAATTGGACTTATCTACAGTTGAGAAGAATAAAAATTAGACAAAACTTGTGTGCCTGATGCTAATTAATGTGTGATTTGAACATGAAAACCATAAAGAGAGATCTCATCATAATATATTCAATTAAGATCTCATTGGACACATAATAATAGAAGATATTCTAAATAACGAAAGTTAAGAATTCCATGTAGTTACTTAAAATTCCATTAGAGTATCATCATAATGAAATTCAGAAAAAGAATTATAATAAACAAAAAACAATACCGATTGGCGATTGGCAAGCCGACGGATTTTGAGATGAATGGGAGGAAAAAACTTCAATCAACCTTTAAGTTCTTTCAAGATCTAAGAAAATACGCCGCCCGGTAATATAGCTGGATGCAAGATCCAAAGCCGAGAACTCCACCAGTCCAACGACTTTTTCAGTACAACCTACACTAAAGAAGCAACGACTTTTCAATTCTTTATTTATCGCCTTTTATACAATTTCGTTACCTGTGTTCCACCAAAGCAATCAAATCTAACATAAATCTTAAACATTTTTCCTTTGGAACCTAAAGATTAACATCAAATTGGAATAAGAAAATGAGAAGACAATCAAGACTACATATAAAGCGGACACCTTCTGCAGAAGCATATTTAGCAACAAACAAACAAAAAAATCCAGATAAAATAAGAATATAGTGAAGATAAATATAAGAACAATAAAAATTATGTAAACATCATGGAAAAAAAAAAGTAGAAAATCGAAGAGTAACAGACCTAAGTAGAGAATTAAGCTGAGTCGAATCTGCAAACAAAGAACAACATACCATTTCTGGAAACAATGAACACGTCTTTAAGAATCCGAGCAGCTTTCGATTGTTGCACAAAATTTGACCAACCTAAGCATCATGGACATTTAATATGAAAATAAGTGATAGATTCTGGAAATCAAAGGATGAGAACAACCTAATTCATAAACATAGCAAAAGAATTTATGTGATGAATCGGTCATTCCATTCCACAACGTATGACATTAATCATCACTAACAGTATACAAATCATGATCACTAATATGAAATCATGCAAATCAGAGCCCCCCCTCAAAGTAAAAATCGGAAACATTAAAATGCCACAAAATTTTCCATTTTTATAGCTTTCAACTCATTTTTCTTGTACACCAACATGTAGTGCAGATTCATTTATGTCTCTTGGAACCAAGATAGAAAGAATGAAAAAAATGTAAACCATAAAAACCATGAATGTACATGGTTGGCAGAACATACATTAATACAGCAATTCGCTTGGCACAACATAGAACGTGCCAAGCTGAAGGCCCAAATTTTTGTAGGCAATTGTCGAAGGAACGGAGATGTGGATCAGCTGCTAGCCTGCTTGGTTGGAGCTGAGATGAGCTTCTATATTTTGAATGATATAGAATGAAAACAGACCTCCAAGACTGAATTTATTCGCATAAAAACCATGTCATATAAAACTGAAATTGAATGCCAGAAGAATAATTTTTATTTGTCTGTTTATTCAGCTTGTCTCTCCTCTTAGTCAGCATCAATATCATTCTAAACCTTTCAAGAGAAACAAAAAATTGTTAAAACACGAATTATAGCATAGAGATCTCTTCCGGTGCAAACTGCTTACCAGTAGCAGGACAATCGTTAACATTTCCATTATCATCTCTCACAACTCTATAAGAAACTTGCTTCGATTCCTGATCCACCTCAGTGATCTTCCTCCCAACAAACCTCTTTACAGGAAAGAATATTGACCGGCCCTTTGAAATCTCTTCTGAAACTGGAAAAAGATGTGGACTTTTCATGGCTGATTGAATTCGGAGAATTGGTGTGGCTGATTGAATTCGGCAGTTGTTGATACTGATTGAATTTTCCCTTTGGGGGGGAATTGGTGAATAAGAGTTTATCCCATTTGTATAGATGAATGGATGTTGTTAAGGGTGATTTTGTACGTTTTATAAGGATATATTTTATGTCAATTTTCCCCATATGTGGATGTTTTTCATAGAAATCGAGCTTTATATTCAAATATTGAGCAAATGAGTTTTAGAAGTATTAAAGTGCAAAATCGGGTTAATTATGTGATTTTATTGGATAAATATCTTTAGATGTAAGATGTTACATTTTGCATGTTTTTATCGTGATGTAGGTACGCTTGCATGAGGTGAAAGGAGCTTAAAAGATGTTCAAGTGATGATTTGCATGGAAGGAAAGGGATAGGGATGAAGTTGGAATGAAGATTTGAAGAATCAAGCGAAGCGTTTGAGTGAATGAAGAGTGAATCTGGCGCCCAAGTCCCGCCCACTATGGGACGGGCGTCCATTAAATCAAATCGGCGTCCAGGAGGAAAAAGTTGAAGAGAGTTTGGACGTTGATTGGACGAGCGTCCACCTCCGTCCAGAAGAATGGACTGGCGTCCAGAGGCATCAGACGGGCGTCCTTAAACCGACCTAGCAGCAGCCGACTTTGTTATCTATAAATAGCAGCGGGATTTCAACCCTAAGAACACACAATTCGATCCCTCTTGACACACAAACATTAGAGAGGAGCCTTAGCGGCCCCCACACTTTGGGAGGTGGGGTATGTTAGATTAGGTTTTATTTTCGTTTCTTTTCTGTTCTTGTTCGTCCCATCTTGATGGCCTTCCGTGTGAACTGGAGCATCCATGGTTACTTTTCATTGGCGTTTTGATTTCCCTCTTGGATAATCTTGTGAGTTTAATTTAAAGTTTGTTTCTTTCCTTTGATTATTTGTTATGCAATCGATATCGGAAGATGTATTGCTATTTGATGTTTACCGTATGATGGAAATCGGTGTAATCCTTAGATCACCATAGGAAAGATTAGACTTTTAACCTTGACATAACGGAAGTTGATAAGTTAGATTTCTAGGTTGTTAGATCTAATAAATCTTGCACCTTGTTTTGAGAGCGTTAATCTCTACATAGATCGGAAGATGATGAGATTGATAGGCGGATTACTTACGGAAGTAGGAATTCATACCTTTGATTAGGTGAACCACAACTTTGATTGAATCATCATAAGATAATCTAAGGAAGAATTAAGGGTTGCGGGATGGTGGATCATGTTTGTTCTATGTTGATTTGCTTCAGTCATTATCATGATAGTTAGTTTTATTGTTTTCTTAGTTGTAGTTTTATTTTATTTGCTTTTGTTCGCAACGATATTTTCCTGGCTTTGGACTGACAATCCTCTGTCCAGTTTATTTTCCGTTTTAGTTTAGGTTTAGGAATAATTGTATCAACCTTAGGAAAATTAATGAACTAGATACCCCGATTCCCTGTGATCGACTCCGGTATTAATCGCTATACTACGATCCCTACACTTGGGGAATACCGGATTTATAAATTTTATTACTTGTTTGCTTTGTTAGATAAAATCCGTGACAGATGTTGTGGAGTGGGAAATCGTGGGAGTTGTGGAGTGGGAAATCGTGGGTGGAGGATAGTTTCTCCGGTACTATGGAACTGAATGACGATGGGCGGGGGTCGGCGGTTGTGTGAGAAAAGGGGAGGTGGCAGTTTTGTGGTAATGGGTGAGGAGGAGATAGTGATGGGCGTGGGTTTTATCTTTTTTTTGTGCATCTAAAAACTGGATATATAAAAAATAAAGAGACGCGTGTTGTTAAGGGGAGCCGGGTCGAAAGCGGGTCAATTGCTCAAAACGGGTCAATTTAACGGTTTTTCGATTGAAAATATAATATAAGATTTTTGTCACAGTTAAAAACTGTGATAGATTGATGTTTTTGTCTCAGTTTTTAAAAAACCGTGATAATTAAAATTTAATGTGTTCGTTTTACTTTCTTTGTCTCGTTTTTTTAAAACCTGAGATCTTTGTCATTTTAGAGTGTGATATTTATCCTCTTGTAATAGTGAAACAAAATCAATCACACCTAAAATCTGAAATCTAAATATAAAATATCTAACCATTTTAATCACAGTTAAAAACTGAGATTTATTGGTATAATACATCTCGGTTTATTCAATAACTGTGATAAAAGAAATTAAGCGTGATATCTACATTTTCCTTGTTTCAATTCTTTTAAAAGTGTGATATTTATCATTCTATAAGTGTGATTTATGTCTCTTTTTGTATTAGTGGATAATTTGTCTCAAATTTTCTATAACCGTGACAAAAATATCATATGAATTCAGTCACAGTTTAAAAATGATAATGATTGATATAATTTATCTCATTTTTTCAATAACTGTGACGAAAAATATCATATCAATTCAGTCACAGTTTAAAAGTGAGATTCGTTGATATAATTTATCTCGTTTTTTTAATAATTGTGACAAAAATATCATATCATTTCAGTCACTGTTTAGAAGTGAGAATGATCGATATAATTTATCTCGTTTTTTCAATAACCGTGACATAAATATCATAACAATTCGGTCAGAGTGTAAAAGTGAGATTGATTGATATAATTTATTTCGGTTTTTCAATAACTGTGACAGAAATATCATATCAATTAAGTCACGAACTAAAAATGAGAATGGTTGATATAACTTATCTTGGTTTTTCAATAATTGTGATAGAAAGTTGTAAGTATGATTTTTTTTTTGTCTCATTAAAACTGTAATTGTTATCATTTCTCAAGTGTGACATATAGCATATTTTTTAGTAGTGAGTATGTGTTGAATGTTAGCTTTCCCTAAATCTGCATATTAAAATATCTAAAATAGAGATTTTTAAATGTTTACAAAGTTAATACATTCAAAATAAGCTTATTTTGCATTGAAATAATTTTATTTTGTATATACAACGTAAATAGTTGATAATTCAACTTAAATAGACATAATCTCCGCTTGAGAGACGTAACACAAGGATAATAACTTGATATTATGTGTAAAGTATTGCATCTAAGTTTAGCAATAAGAGTTATACATGAAGCCCTTTACACGTTGAATAATGTTGAGGTATAATCCTTTATTTAAATCATTCACAAATATTTAAGGGCAGAGCTTTAAGGGCACTCCCAGCAGAGACTCCAAATTTTATCCCTAAAATAATATAAAATAATTCATATCCTTATTTTACAACATCTCAATTAAAAAACCTCTACAGCAACATCCCTATCATTATCCATATAACATTTCAAATAATATTAAATAATACATATTCTACCTCACAACCCTATTTATACACATTAAATATTTATTATTTCACTCCAGCAGCATCCCTATCCCTATCCCTACAATTTTAACAATTAAATATGTTTAGGGTAGTGAATAGTGCATCCCCACAAGTAGGGATGCACTGTTCATATCCCCTAAAAATAAATAGGGATAGAGACTCTGTTGTAGAAGCTATTTGAAGCAAAACTCTATTTTTTTATATTAATTTTAAGGATATGGCACCGTATAAGGCTTCTGCTGGGAGTGCCCTAAGTATCCTAGGGTTGTGGCACATTTTCCAGGGGCTATTATTTGCACCATTGTGACGCCCCGTTCCCGGACACCGAGTCCTTATCCGGAAAAGTATATCCGGCATGTATAATATCAAATAAAATCTAATATTATACATAAGCCTTATCATAAACACAATGCGGAAGCAAAACGACTCGGGGAAAAATTCCAAAGATCAACTAGAACAAGATTCAATGCTGCACTAAAACCAAAATGGAAATTGAAACGTCTTACATCAATTCCAAAACAAAAGAAAACCAAACGATCTAGTCTTACATCAAAGACCTCTAAAACGAGCCAAACAAAAAATGTGGAAATATTACATATAAAATAGTATGTAATATTTATTTATTTCGTGTATACATTATTTGTACACTTTATTTGTAAAGGACATATTAATTGTGGTACATATAAACAATTAATATGTCAAACTCTAGTTACTTTATGTAATAGACATACTTTTACTTTTTAGAGTAAAAGCTTGCCGCCCATATCTAGTGGCCGCCCAAGCTAGTTAGTATCTCCCATCAATTGTAGCTATTTATACCTCTTTCATTTGATGAATAAACTAAGTTGAAGTTTACTCAAGTATTATTTACTTTCTCAAACTCTCTTCATGGTATCGGAGCCTTAAACTCCTAAATCCGCTGCAAACTCTCAGTTCCCTGTTGAATCAAGAATGTCTTCATTATCTGAAGCTTCCTCACCCTCAGTTGAGTCGGTGCCTCGCAGACCTGGGGTCAATGACTCTTCATCTTACACTAATCATAGACTTGATGGCAACAACTACTTGCTTTGTGGTCAAGGTCTATGAAAATGTACATCTCTCTGGACAAGGTAAGATGGGATACTGTCCGACTCTAAACCTCGCCCCTCTTGAAGATGACCCAGATTTGAAGCATGAGATACTACTAATAATCAAGTCATGACCATTCTCACAAGATCAATGACAAAAGAGATTAGTGAGAACTTTATGATGTATGATCTGCAAAGGAGATGCGGGATAATGCCAGGATCTTTACTCCAAGAAAGACAATACATCGGAGGTACATGAGCTTGAAGCTCAAATTCAAAACTGCAGACAAGGAGATATGTCTGTGACTCAATATTTCAACCAACTATCTGTTAGGAAAATATCATCGCAACGGAAGCGATTTAAGGATCTAGATCTATGTGTATACGTAATAAAACATCAAATCTACATCTACAAGTGAGTTTGTAAATCATACCTTTTGGATCTCGAAATCCAAATCGAAGAACCGCAAGGAGGATGAATTGGGAGTAGATGTGATGAGCACCACAGTCTTCCGATCGTGTGATCCAAGCAATTCCCGGTGGAAGGAATTCTCGACTCGAACCCTTCGATATGCTACCGGAAAAATCTCCAAGATTTCCCTCCTCTACTTGGCGAAAATTCTTCTCTCTTTTCAAAGGAAGAAGTCGAAATTTTGTTATTGTGTTGAGGCTTGGGAACTCTCTTTATATAAAAGAGTAAAACTTAGCCTCCAAGGATTTTATTATTCCAATAAATAAATCCATAAATAAAAGATAATCTCATAATATTTTAGAACAAATCTAAAAATAATATTTATCTTTATTTATTACCATAAATATTTATCCAATAAATATTTTATGCACATGTCTTTTTACTACACAAGAAAACTAATTCCTTGTTAAAATAGGACATGTGTGGCGCCACAAAATATATTGACCTAGTCAATATTAATTTTACCATTACACAATAATTGGGCCAAGACTATGGAAAATGTCTTTTCCACATATTTAATTATTTAGCCCAACTAATTTAATAGTCCACTAAACAATTAATTCACATATCGTTTTAATAAAGTCCAACATGAACTAAATCAATATTATTAGGATTCGACGTCCGAGAATATACATGCTATATTAGGAGGCACGTCGGGGACCATGGACTAATAATCAGCGGCTCCGATAAATCAAATAAATAATTATCTGACGAACAGAATAATTATATATTCGATAAATCAATCACAGAATATGCCACCATAATCCCGTGATCGCACTCCTCCGATTATAAGATTATATTTATCTCCTCACGAGAAAGTAATAAGCGCCCACCGATATAATCATTTCATATGGATTAATCCTCCATGATCATTCATTCTAAATCGGGGAATTATTGTTAACCCTTTCCAGAACATCTTGTCCTTACTTACCGTTAACCCCCACAGTGATCAATAATTCAAATAACTCACCGGTAGCTAATCGGTGTAATATGAATCCCATGGATCGATCAATGTCCAGGATTAACTCATAAAGGAGGCGTCTATCTACTTCCATAAATGGAAGGAATGGATTCCGTATCTGTGATAACACGACTACTCACTCAATCCAAAGATACAATGCCAAGATGGGGTAATTCGGATCACGAGACTCGGTGTAATCCTTAACCGTCAAGTCAAACCTCATCCGATTCAAGCAATCATTGTGATCACCTCGGGATTAAGATATATCCATAATATGATCATCTAATGATTCGATAAGACTTCTCAATTACGGAATTATATTGAGAACTCGGATCAAATCGGTCCGATACTATATGATATATCTATCATATACAAATGCCCCATTAGGTTCCCCTTAACCGAAAGTCCGGATAAGGCGATCACACCTATCGTGTTATGGGCGCATTAATAGTACGTTAAAGGGGAGACCCGATACTCTCGATTAACTTTACTATGGACTAATTGTATTTTAAGTACATCTTCACTAACTCAATCCTCCGTGTATGTCTCATACAATCGAGTTAAATGATTACATAAACGATATACTCGGGGGTTTTACGTAGTGTAAATACTATTGTCATATCGGTGATTATGAGAATAATAAATATGAATAATAACATCATTTCATTTATTAAATAAAACAATTACAAAAATTGTCTTTCGGGCATCACACCTAACAATCTCCCACTTGCACGAAAGCTTGTGATTAATTGTTTTAGAGCACACCCTATTATTTAAAATACAACAAACTATCACTCCCACTTGCTCTAAAGCAAATGAGACATGTCTCTAATACCTATAGTCTCCAAGTGTCGACTAAAAGCTTCAATCGATGTGCGTCTTGGTGAATGGATCGCCAGGATTATCGGCGGAGGCGATTTTCTTGACGGAAATGTCCCTCTATCGACAAAATCGTTGATCACCCAAGTATTTTCTCTCTATATGCTTCGACTCGACTTTGTGCTTTGAGGTTCTCTAGAGTTGGCAATGGCCCCATTGTTATCACAATAGAGAGTAATAGGATCTTGACATTCGGGACAACGCCTAATCCGATGAACTTTCTTAACTAAATCGCTTCTTTAGGCGCCTCCGAGGCCGCTTATGAACTCAAACTTCCATTGTTGAATCGGTGTCTTTGGATTGCTTTTGGCTTCTCCATTCTATCGCACCGCCACCAAGCGTAAAACACCGAACCAGAGGTAGATTTAGAATCATCTCTCGCCCTGATGAAAATCGAATCGGTGTACCCCGCTAGCTCCAAACTCCCACTCGAATAGGCGAGCATATAATTTACGGTTCTCTTCAAATATTTGATGAGATTCTTTCTTATTGTCGATCAAAGGCGGTTGCCCTGGATTTGACCGAAAACGGCCGACTAATCCAACGCCGTAACAAATGTCGAGTCTCGTACACCTCATAGCATACATAAGACTACCAACAGCCGAGGCATATGGCACTCTTCCCATAGCTTCAACCTCTGCAGGGTTTGAGGCCCCGAGACTTAGATAGGTAAACGCCGTGACGGGTTGGTAGAAAACCCTTCTTTGCGTTCTCCATATCAAGCGTGCAAGACCTTATCTATATAAGTCGCTTGGGGCCAGAGCTAACATCCTGTTCTTACGATCCCTTATAATTTGGATCCCTAGAACATAACTCGCTTCTCCCAAATCTTTCATTTGGAATTGCGTGGTCTACCAACTTTTACGTCGGACATCATCCCCTTATTGTTGCCAATTAGGAGTATGTCATCGACGTACAACACGAGAAATACAACACTATCTTTGATAACCTTCTTGTACACACAAGATTCAGCAAAGTGTTGTTCGAAATCATAAGACTTGATCGTGTGATCGAATCTATGATACCAGGAACGAGATGCTTGCTTCAAACCATAAATGGATCTAAGCAACTTGCACACCATGTGCTCTCGACCTTCTTCAATGAATCCCTCTGGGTTGTTGCATATAGATTTCCTCGTCAAGAAAGCCGTTTAAAAACGCTGTCTTAACATCCATTTGCCAGATCTCATAATCCAGACATGCAGCAATCGAAAGGAGGATGCGGATGGTTTTCATCATGGCCACAGGTGAGAAGGTTTCCTCGTAGTCAATACCCTCTCGCTGTGTGTAACCTTTGGCTACCAGCCGTGCTTTGAAGGTTTCGACCTTCCCATCCACTCCTCTCTTTCGCTTGTAGAGCCATTTACATCCAATGGGCCTTTCACCCTGAGGAAGTTCTACAAGTTTCCAGACTGAGTTAGAGTACATTGACTCCATCTCTTGATTCATGGCGTCAATCCATTTATCCTTATCATGATCCGGCCAAGGCCTTCTTATAGGTCAAAGGATCATCTTCCACCCCATCGAGGCGACTACATTAGCCTCTAAATCCATGCCGCATCGAGCCGGTGGCGAACCACTCTCGCAGTGACGCCTGCGGGTGGAACAGAACGTCGGAAGTGATTTGTTGTATCATTCGTGTTGTTTATAGGGACATCGCCTGACCACAATAGGTCGATGTTATCGGAGAGTAATTCCTCTAGTACAATTTTACTTTGAGGTCTGTGGTCTTTCATATAACTTTCCTCCAAAAGCGAGCGTTAGTCGAGACTAGCACTTTGTTATCTTCCGGATCGTAAAATAGACCACCACGTGTACCTTTTGGATAGCCTACAAATAGACATACTTTAAATGCGTGATTGTAGCTTGGTAGTCTTGTCCATCGCCGGATGTGCGGGACAACCCCATATCTTGAAGTGCGCATGCTTTCGCGATGTCGCGACCACATTTCAATGGGTGTCTTTTTCGATGACTTGGACGGTAATCGCATTCAAAATGTAGACCCGGCGCTTCTAAAGCATAACCCCAAAAGGATATAGGTAGTGAGGCGTAGCTCATCATTGATCTTACCATGTTGATCAATGTCCTGTTTCTCCTCTCAAAGAACTCCATTCGGCGAGGTGTCCAAGCGCCGAACGTTGGAAACAAATCCCATTTTCAGCCAAGTAGTCAATGAACTCGAGATCTAAATACTCACCTCCACGATCCGAGCGGAGGCATTTCAATGACTTGCCTAGTTGCCTTCGCTTCGCTTGGAACTCCTTGAACTTTCCAAAAGCCTCGGATTTCTATGCGTGAGATAAACATAACCGAATCTCGAGTAGTCATCAATGAAAGTCACGAAATACTCGTATCCGCCTCTAGCATACGTTCATCGGACCACAAAGGTCCGAATGCACTAAGTCTAGAGTTCTGTGGCCCTTTACCCTTTGATGAGAAGGGACGCTTAGTCATTTTTCCCTCAGGCAGCAACACGCATGAGGCAGGCGGTGTGTCAACAGATGACTCACCTAAGGCATGAGCCTTTTCTAGTCTTTTGAGTCTTTCAAGGAAATATGGCCGAGCCTTAGATGCCACAAGTATGTTTTATCTTCTTTATTTGAGAAACTTTCGCCTTTTAGCGAGATCTTTGATGAGCGGTTTTAAACATTTTGAGAATTAAGTAGGGAGCTTTATGTGGTTTTACAAAATATAAACCATTTTCATTCGTAGTTGAACATAATTCAAAACCATTTTTTGAAATAACAAATTCACCATTCATAAATGAAACAGAAAATGATTGTTCAACCAAGGCAGAATAAGAAATCAAATTTCTCCTGAAATTGGGAATAAAATAAACATTGTCTAAATGTAAAATTCTATTATTGAAATGCAAATCCACAGCTCCCCTTCGCTTTAGCTTGAAATGAGCGCCCAAAGGCTCTACTCGCATCACTTGAGAACCCTCTTCCGACTCTCATAAGAACTAAGAATGCGCAATGAAGAACATACATGGTTAGTAGCTCCAGTATCAAGTATCCAATTGGACACATCTTTAGCTACATTAAAAGATTCCAAGAATAGTAATTCTAAATTACCTTTCTTATCTTTTCCAGCGACAGCCTTGACTTTGCCATCTTTCACATCACGAAGATATTCTGGACAATGGTGTCTCCAATGTCCTACCTCCTTACAGTAAAAGCATTTGCCCTTGGGCTTGGCCTCGTCAGTTTTCTTGGCTTTCTTCGTCTTTTTCTTCATTGGTTTGGGCACAGGTGCAACATTTCCCTTCTTCTTCGGTTTTGCCTTAGGCTTGTTTGAAGACTTAGCTTCGGCCATATTGGCTTCAGCTTTCTTATCCCCTACTTGGGCTTTATCTTTCGATAGTAGGCCCTCGTAGATTGTCAGCTCATTCAATATCTGTGTCATGGATAATTCATATTTGCCCATCTAGATTACTGAGTTTTGAACGGGATAAACTCGTGAGTCAACGATTCCAAAATCATTGATACTTGAGTTGCCTCATCAAACTTTGATCCATGAATACCGGCGTCGTTGAAGTAATCGATCATATTCAAAACATGACCATTCACCGCTTGACCTTCTTGGTTTCGTGTTAATACCAACTGATGGCATCGTGTCTTGCTTGGTTGCTAGGTGATCCAAACATCGTAGTAAGTTTCGCATGATTTCTCCCCGGACTCAAACTCCTCAACTGGGTCCTAATGACTCGACGACATCGCCGCTAGGATGAGCCCACGAGCCCGGTTGTCGGCTTCGATCCAGCGATTCTGCTGTTCGATCTCAACTTTACCAGGTTTTGGATCGCCGGCGTAGGGCATTCAAGTGAGTACGTGTTGCACATTCTCATATGTGAGTACCACGTTTAAGTTACTCTTCCATTTCTTAAAGTTGTTTCCGTTAATTTTTCGACAAGAAAGCGAAATTTGAGTAGACATTTTTTCTTTGAAAATAAAATGACATACATTAATTCAAGTTTAACACTACTATATAAATTTATTTTTAGGAATTGTAAACTAAAATTAAGTCTACTCTACCATTCCAAGGTTTTAACCCCGCATCTCGGTGCCGGCCGTAGGGTAGGTCAAAGAGATGAGGCGGTTAAATCAATGAATAACTTGTGAGAATCGGACATCCCACGAGAATCGAACATCCCTTTATTCATTGACTACTATCCTTTTAGCCTAGGTATTACCAAAAATACCTTGATGAGTGTGACCTACTATATCGGATCTCTTAGGTACGCCGCCCGAGTGTGCCGTCGTAGGATAGGTCGGTGACCCGACGAGTACCCGTAAATCCTATCCTTTCGGAGACCAAGCCATGAATGTTGATAGGGGTGAACACCATCCGTAGGGGACGAAATCAAAGCGCCGCGAGGCGTCACCCTTCTCTCACTTACTTGCATCTATAGTAGAGACCGTGGGGTTGGCTGTCGCCTTCCCCGCTCCCACTCAATATTTTGGAAGTGGTGGTGGGTTAACTAACCACGTCTTTTGATGTTAACATAAAAGTACATAAAATCAAGGATTCGAATGGTGTCGGTGATGTAGGCAAGCCTACCCGCCTATTCGTTGGAACATATGTGATGATGATCGGACCAAATCGGGTCAAGAGAGCCGCGTTTGAGATGGGAAGGAATCACCCCTCCGGTCTCCGGTGTGGCTTAGTCTTGCCGGACCCCGTGCATACATCACACTAGGAGGGTTAAGTCGGTCGAGCCAAGCTCGATTGACCACCCAACCTATAAGCGAACCGTTTTTATCCAAGATTTATTGTTCTTTTACCATCATTCAAACTCGTAGACACTACGAATCGAAAGCGTGATCTCGTTGGAGCTTTAAGGCGGTTCACCGAGAACACACACACGAAAAGGCTAACGATTTCATAACCCGTCCTCGGATCTTTAATTAGTTACTAAATTAATTAATTACCACGTATTAATTAAATTTCAACTAATTACGCGAGTTTTGTATACATGCCTATTTTAATTACCAAAATTAAAATTCTACATGTATGCATGGAGTGGAGTTATGATATGAATGCATGTCATGGCAATTCCGATTTTATGTCTATTTTATGATCAAACACATAAAAAATAAATTGCGGAAAAATTAAACACCGAGATGGATTGTTGGTACTTGCAGATCTATCTAATCTATTCTAGGAAAAATGAATTAAATTACAATCTTCTTGTCTTCGAGTCTTGATCTTCAAATCTTGAACTCGAACCGTCGGAACACGAACCACGAACACCCGAGAGGAGAAAAGGTCTTTTTAATTAAATAAATCCAATTTATTATAATTTTTTTTTTTTATTACAATGAAGTGCGGCCTAAAAAAATATTTCCAAAATTTTTTTTTTTTTTGTTTATGTAAAATTTGTTCTTTATATTTTCAGAAAAAATAATTTTTTTTTTTTTTTTTTATTCTTCTGCCATAAGCAGATTTTTGTTACCAAAAAAAAAAACTTAACAAAAAAAATAGTTGACAGCCGCCTTTTCTGAAACCCTAGCCGCAGCATTAATGTATACAGGACTTATAGCGGCGCTTTTCAGCGTCGTGAAAGTCCTAGAGCGATTTTATTAAAAATTATCCGTTTCTCCTCGTTCATACCTTGGGTTTCGCTTTGATCTTCAAATTTTCCAGCAAGATCTTCAACTTATCTAGTCGGATGATCAAAATTATAATAAAAGATACTACTTTTACATATAAATTTGAAAATTGACATAAATAAAATACAATTCCTATGCTCAATTGTTACCAAACAAAAGAGCTACAATGGATCTAACGAGTAAACAATACCAATCCCAATCCATCTCTTCAGCCAAGACAATCATAATCATAAAAAAAAAAAAAAAATCATGCGTCGGCCCTATTTTTTAAAAAAATTGGGACAAAAAAATCTACATGTTTTACCACTCCTAGATCTAATATTTTATACGTATAAATATAGATCACCATGGCGATCGATACTTTGTTAGGAAAATATCATCGCAACGGAAGCGATTTAAGGATCTAGATCTATGTGTATACGTAATAAAACATCAAATCTACATCTACAAGTGAGTTTGTAAATCATACCTTTTGGATCTCGAAATCCAAATCGAAGAACCGCAAGGAGGATGAATTGGGAGTAGATGTGATGAGCACCACAGTCTTCCGATCGTGTGATCCAAGCAATTCCCGGTGGAAGGAATTCTCGACTCGAACCCTTCGATATGCTACTGGGAAAAATCTCCAAGATTTCCTCCTCTACTTGGCGAAAATTCTTCTCTCTTTTTCAAAGGAAGAAGTCGAAATTTTGTTATTGTGTTGAGGCTTGGGAGAAGCTCTCTTTATATAAAAGAAAGTAAAACTTAGCCTCCAAGGATTTTATTATTCCAATAAATAAATCCATAAATAAAAGATAATCTCATAATATTTTAGAACAAATCTAAAAATAATATTTATCTTTATTTATTACCATAAATATTTATCCAATAAATATTTTATGCACATGTCTTTTTACTACACAAGAAAACTAATTCCTTGTTAAAATAGGACATGTGTGGCGCCTAAAATATATTGACCTAGTCAATATTAATTTTGCCATTACACAATAATTGGGCCAAGACTATGGAAAATGTCTTTTCCACATATTTAATTATTTAGCCCAACTAATTTAATAGTCCACTAAACAATTAATTCACATATCGTTTTAATAAAGTCCAACATGAACTAAATCAATATTATTAGGATTCGACGTCCGAGAATATACATGCTATATTAGGAGGCACGTCGGGGACTATGGACTAATAATCGGTGGCTCGATAAATCAAATAAATAATTATCGACGACAGAATAATTATATATTCGATAAATCAATCACGAGAATATGCCACCATAATCCCGTGATCGCACTCCTCCGATTATAAGATTATATTTATCTCTCACGAGAAAGTAATAAGCGCCCACCGATATAATCATTTCATATGGATTAATCCTCCTCCATGATTGTTCATTCTAAATCGGGAAGTTACCGTTAACCCTTTTCGAACATCTTGTCCTTACTTACCGTTAACCCTAGTGATCAATAATTCAAATAACTCACTTTGGTAGCTAATCGTTGTAATATGAATCCCATGGATCGATCAATGTCTAGGATTAACTCATAAAGGAAGCTGTCTATCTACTTCCATAAATGGAAGGAATGGATTCGTATCGTGATAACACGGACTACTCACTCAATCGATACAATGCCAAGATGGGGTAATTCGGATCACGGACTCGGTGTAATCCTTAACCGTCAAGTCAAACCTCATGCGATTCAAGCAAATCATTGTGATCACCTCGAGATTAAGTTATATCCATAATATGATCATCTAATGATTCGATAAGACTTCTCAATTCACGGAATTATATTGAGAACTCGAGATCAAATCGGTCGATTACATATGATATATCTATCATATACAAATGCCCCATTAGGTTCCCCTTAACCGAAAGTCCGGATAAGGCGATCACACCTATCGTGTTATGGGCGCATTAATAGTACGTTAAAGGGGAGACCGATACTCTCGATTAACTTTACTATGGACTAATTGTATTTTAAGTACATCTTCACTAACTCAATCCTCCCGTGTATGTCTCATACACCGAGTTAAATGATTACATAAACGATATACTCGGGGTTTTAGTAGTGTAAATACTATTGTCATATCGGTGATTATGAGAATAATAAATATGAATAATAACATCATTTCATTTATTAAATAAAACAATTACAAAAATTGTCTTTCGGGCATCACACCTAACACTATCTAAGGCATGGCAACACCTAGATATGTTGGAAACTCACTCGTGGAATGATGTCAAGGATGCTGCTCTGTATAAAGACATCATAGAAAAGAAGAGAGTATTCAAGTTCCTCACTGGATGAATCCTACTCTTGATGATGTTAGAGGTAGAATTCAGCTACTAAACCTCTCCCAAATCTCAAATCCATGTTTCTTTGAGGTCAAACATGAGGAAAGCGAGGAGGAAAGTGATGCTCTTGAACTCCCTGCCGACAACCCTACCGAGAGTGCCACCTGTGGTGTCGGGAACCTGCTTGAGGTTCTTGAGGCTTACAGAAGCCTCTCTTGATAAAGCGGGAAGGCGTTCGTGACCACTTTGCAAACACACAAATCACACCAAGGACACTTCTTTGGAAACTACATGGCAAGCCTAACTCCTCCAAAACCTCAAGACACGCCAAGGAAAGTCGAGAAGCGGAACACATAAGTGAGGAAGAAGATGACAACGAGGTTGAATGCACGACTTGGTGCATTCAAAGCCTTCCTAACTCAACAAAGGGAGGTAGTCACTCTCTTGACATAGCCTCTCATGCCAAGTAAAGGTAAATTCTACTCATCTATTAGTAATGAAACCTGGATTGTTGATTCGGGGCCTCATCCCATATATTTGGTAATAAAAATCTCATTACTCAACTTAAGCCATGTCCCCAAATTCACAATGTTAAGGCTGGCGATGGATCTATCTCTAGTGCAAAAGGTTTTGGTAAGGTGCGACTTACTAATAAGATATGCCTACAGGATGTCCTATTTGTTCCAAAATTAGATTGCAATCTCATATCATCGATAAACTTACTAAAGATTTGAATCGGATATTGTTTTTAATGAGAATCAGTGCACTTTCCGGGATCATTCCTCAAAGGCGTTGATTGGGATTGCTTAAACCGTACTCGGGATCGTGTATGTGGTCGACCTGTCTGTGAAGACTGAATGCCTCGGCTGACTGCACTCAAAACCTAGACAATATCATGTTATGGCATTATAGACTAGGACATCCCGATTTTAGTTATTTAAAGTCTATAGATCTGAATTGTTTAAAGGTTGTAATTTGAATGATCTTCAATGTGATATTTGTCAATTTGCCAAACTCACCAAATCTGTGTATGCAAAATTACCTCACTTACCATCCACACCATTCACCTTAATTCACAAAGTGATGTATGGGGACCTCAAGAGTAAAAAGCATAACGAGAGAAGAGGTGGTTTGTTACCTTCATAGATGACCACACGAGAACCACTTGGTTATTTTTAATGAAGGATAAATCGAAGTTGGATCCATCTTTCAAGAGTTTTACAACATGGTCTCCACTCGGTTTGACACTAAGATCAAAATTTTGAAGACCCGACAATGCTCTTGAATATTATGAGTCTAATCTCGGTAATTTCTTGATGAATAAGGGAATTGTCCATATCAAGTAGTTGTGTTGAGACTCCTCGGCCAAAATGGGGTTCTTTGAGAGAAAGAACATGCATCCGCTAGAAATGGCTAGGTCTATCATGTTTACCACAAATGTTCCAAAATATATGTGGGGTGAAGCTATATTGACTTCCACATACTTAATCAACAGACTCCACAGGTGCTAGGCTTCAAAACTCCTATCAAACCCTACTGGCCACACACTCCTCGCCCCATCTTATTTCCCGATTACCTCCAAAAATCTTTGGTTGTCTTGTGTTTGTCTATATCCATGCCCAACACGAAGCAAACTTGATCCCAAAGCTCACAAGTGCATTTTCCTAGAATATGCAAAGGGACAGAAAGGCTACAAGTGTTACTCTCTTCCGAAAAGAGATTTTACAATTCTATGGATGTCAATTTTTTTGAAAGGACTCCCTACTACAGCAAGTCCACTGAGGCAGTCACTGATGGAAACCTGATTGAAATTGACCTAAACCCTTTCCCTCAGCAAACTCTTAACCTCGGCAACCCATCGATTCTCGCCAGATGAACCTCAAGACACCTATCGACTCTCGGCAAGCCTCATCGATCCTCGGCACCCTCCACGAACACGAGACTCATCGACCCAGAGCCTCCGCCGACCCTGAGCCCATCGACACTCGGCAATCTCTGAGACTCTCTCACCACTGCGACATTGATGATAGGCCTATTGCTCTCGAGGAAGGAAAGAGATCTTGCATCGATCACTCTATTCATACTTATTTATCTTATGATCAGTTGTCTCCTGTCTTTGCCATGTTTACACAGGACTTGGACTCTCACTCTATTCTAAAAATATTCGAGAAGCTCTCCAACATGATAAGTGGAAGGCAGCTGTCAAGACTGAAATGACTGCCCTCCTGAATAATCATACTTGGGATCTAACAGCTCTTCCCAAAGGCAAGAAGACAGTCAGCTGCAAGTGGTTATTTATCATCAAATACAATGCTGATGGTACAATTGACATGTATAAGGCCAGACTAGTTGCAAGGGGTTTCACTCAAACTTATGGCATTGACTACAAAGAAACTTTTGCACCAGTGGCAAAACTGAACACTGTCTCGAATCTTGATATCTCTTCTTTGTCCAACTTGAGTGGCCTCTTCACCAATTGGATATCAAAATGCCTTCCTCAATGGTGACCTTATCGAGGAAGTTTACATGAATGTACCTCTGGTTTTACCAATCCTAACACTCAAGGAAAGGTTTGCAAATTGAGGAAATCTCTATATGGCCTAAAGCAATCCCCAAGAGCCTGGTTTGGAAAACTCACTCACTGTGGTTAAAGTGCGCTGGATATCATCAATGCAACTCGGACCACACCATGTTTATCAAGACCACTAGCAGGAAAAGATCTATCCTTATTGTGTATGTGGATGATATCATCCTCATTGGTGATGACTCTCTTGAGATCCGAATTTGAAGACTCTCTTGGCAAAGGTCTTTCAAGTCAAGGATTTGGGCTATCTTAAATACTTCCTTGGTATGGAAATTGCAAGAAAAAACCAGGGTATCTCTATCTCTCAAAGGAAATATGTCTTTGGACTCTTTGAAGAAGAAAGCGGTATCTTTGGGATGCAAACTCTTTGTATCCCCAGTAGACCCAGTAATATACCTCTTTGCATGGTGACATTCTTTGTCAGGAAGGATCAATATCGAGAGACTTGTAGGAAACTCATTTTATCGTCCCATACAAGACCTGATATTGCATATGGAGTCATTACGGTGAGCGGTTCATGCATTGCCCTACTGAGCAACATTGGGATGCTGTGAACAGGATACTGAGGTACTTAAAATCCACTCCTGGCCAAGGCTTACACTTCACCAAGTCTGCTGAGAGATCTATCACGGTTTACACTGATGCTGATTGGGCTGGCTGTCACATAGACAGAAGGTCTACTACTGGTTACTGTTCTTATGTATGGGGAAATCTTGTCACCTGGAGAAGCAAGAAACAACCTACTGTCTCCAGAAGCAGTGCTGAAGCTGAACTCAGGGCACTTGTTTTGGGTATTTGTGAAGCTCTATGGATAAAAAGGGTCCTGACTGAACTTCAGCACCCTATCACACTCTGCTGTGACAATAACTCGGCATTATGCATGGCAGAGGATCCAGTCCATCATGATAAAACCAAACATGTGGACATTGACAGACACTTCCTAAAGGAGAAGATTGATGCCAAGATTATTCAACTCCAGTATGTTCCCTCAGCAGACCAGAATGCTGACATTCTCACCAAGACCATTCCACCACTTATGTTCAGCAGCCTTAGTAGCAAACTTGGCTGTATAAACATATACAACCCAGTTTGAGGGGGGGTGTGGAAATATTACATATAAAATAGTATGTAATATTTATTTATTTCGTGTATACATTATTTGTACACTTTATTTGTAAAGGACATATTAATTGTGGTACATATAAACAATTAATATGTCAAACTCTAGTTACTTTATGTCATAGACATACTTTTACTTTTTAGAGTAAAAGCTTGCCGCCCATATCTAGTGGCCGCCCAAGCTAGCTAGTATCTCCCATCAATTGTAGCTATTTATACCTGATGAGAGGATTTTTCACGATCCAAAAACCAAACAATATTTATAATCCACGAAACTCATATACCATGAAACCACTCTCTAACCGGCCAAACACCGGGTCGATCGTAGTAGAATGGCAAAGAGTACGGGGTCGATCCCACGAGGAAATTGGGTCGAATACGAAACACGTGTTAAAATCGATGAACAAAGAGCACACCAACGGGATAAACGATCGAATCCCATACTAAACTACGGCTGAAAAAAGGATTTAAAGCATGAACCAACAACAACAAGCAATCCCATCGACAAAAGATCGAAACAATCAAAGCAAAATCGAGAGAAAGCAAATCGACAAAGGAAACTCACAAGATCGACATCGACATACATTAGATCGAAAGCCCATGTCCCAAATCGACAAAAGATCCAGTCTTTAATCCCAACCGTGACCCGCGACGCGAAATCCACAAGCAACGATCGAATACGCGTTCGACTATCATAACAAAACTAAAGATCTAAACTAAAAGCACGGGCCCAAGCCTTGATCCGACTATTTAGATGTCAACTGCATAATGACCGCCCGAGCGGTGGGTTGAGCACCTAAGCCGGCCTCGAGCTCAGTCCATGCCGAAAGAAATGAGGGTATTTGGCTCTCTCAACTAGAGAGCCCCTTATATAGTGCAAAAATCGCGAGTTTGGTGGTGGGCCGACCAACTCGGCTCGTTTGACCCGTCTTGATAAATCATTAAAATCTCCTGTGTGTAGCTCCGAATTGAATGATTCAGGTGCGTCGGAAAACTCGTTCAATTCTCTACGACTTCCATGAAGACGACTTGACCAGAAAATGCTTCCTCGATGGGTCAAAATGCATCTCAAAGGACCGGACTGGTGGAAAGCCCGAACTGCTTTGCTGCGATCACGATGTTTGAGGTGTTTTTATAGTCCAGGGCACTTGTCCGTACGGATAAAAGGCCATCCGTACGGATAGTTCATCATTTTCCAGCTGTCCGTACGGACAAAATGTGTCATCCGTACGGACAACTCTCTGGTTTTGCCTCCAGATTGCTCCATTTCTGACAGCTCTGCAGTAAACACTTCATAACTTCTTCATCCGACCTCTGATTGGGGTGATTCAAAAACCAGTAGAAAGATCTTTGAATTATCTACAACTTTCATGAAGACACCATGACCATAAAATGCCTCCATAATCGGTCAAAATGCTGATGAAGTGAACATATGGTGAGGGCAACAACTATTTCTCTTCCTTTTCTTATTCTTTCTTCTTCCTTGGCTCATTCTTGCACCTTGATCACACTTATCATCATACTTCTCGCCTTTCGGGCTCTCGAGACACCCTAGTCCTGCATCCATATGAAAACAACAAGCAAGCGATAACCCCGCAAACTACGGGTGCTCGGGAAAACGCAGTATAAAATGCTAAAATAAGGTCGAGTTTACGGAAAAGCAGCGATCACTACGCCGTGCAATAAAACCTCATTTAATACTCAAAATAGGGTCTAAACTCACCCGAAACATGCCAAAAATGTGATAATCGTGGGCTGAATTGAGCCATGCTGAAATGTCTTGTAAAGTTGGTTCCTATCACCACCCCACACTTAGCCTTTACTCGTCCTCGAGTAAATTAGGCGTTCAAACAATACCAAGGAATCAACTTTTACGGTACATGCATGCATTTCAAAATATCGAGGTGAAAAGAACTTAGTTAAGTGAATGCATTACTTTGACTCTACTAGATCATGACACGGAGTGAGTGTGTGTTGAATGACGACGACTTATGCTTAATACGATTTCGGGCTTGGAATACCGGACAAATGACTTTACACAATCCTGCCCTTCCTAGAATCTCCACTAATCAGTACTAACCAAGGTTAAACACGGTCCAGCAGGACTTGAATGGTTATAACGTTAGGCTAGAGGTAAATTCGGTTAATCGAAAAGGGTAATTTGGGAAACCGGAGAAAAGAAATGCAGTGAACATAATCCAAACACGTGTATCTCCTCCTTGCAACCATACAAATCAACACCAAACTCCTCCGATCATCAAACAAATCAAAACAACTTCCGAACTCAACATTATATGGACAAACAATACACGTCCACACAAGGCTTTCTTTGACTCAACACTTATTCACTTTATTCAAACTTTTATTTCACTTCTTTTTCTTTTCTTCTTTTTGCATTCTTTTCTTTTTCAACTTTTCTTTCTTTTCTTCTTTGAACGAAAGGCCTTATAAAAGATCACTCGAGAGCTCCTCCTTCTTTACACAAATCGAGAAAACACCAACTCCAACCAAAACAACATCTCCCCCCACCCCACACTTGCCTTGGCAAGTGTGGTTTAACAAGAGACTAAGTCCACTCGTAGGGTCAAATAAAGGGAATGTGACCAAAATAAGGGTAGGTTTCTGACTAAGTAACGAAATGGCTATAAAGCGAATGGTGGTCGGACCATTCTATCAAGGCTGAGAGGGGCTACGAAGGTCAAACATTCGGCTCAGCTTATTTGGCTAAAGTAGGTAAAAAGAACGCCAAAGCTGTCATCTCGTGTTCCTACCAAGGCCAATCCTTCTATTTAGCCTCGAAACTAAAGTGCAGTGTGTAAAGTAATCGTGATAAGCAAAACGTCGTCAAACGTGTACTAAAAAGTGTTCCGTATCATGACAATATAGACTCACTGTGAGACATTCACAAAGCTAAAGACCTTTCACCACTCAATTATGAACAGCATGCATATAACGTGGTGTTAAAATCTTGGAAAAATTTGAAAAAACGGCCTAAAAAAATCGACTCGGAAACGAGTAAAAACCAAGTTTATCACATCATGGCATAATACTTTTAAGAACAAACGAATAAGCTAAGTCGTCCCCCCCCAAACTTAAGTGAAGCACCGTCCTCGGTGTGTGAAGCGAGAGAAAAGAAAGACTTAGCTTATGAGCCCGGCAAACGGGCGCGATCAAGTCCCGTAACGGTCGGTAAAGTAGTCCATCCCGAATCCCTAGTCATTGAAAAACATCCAAGAAATACATGCACGGGACATGGTCCGCGTTCCAAAGCATATAATATGGGGAGAATCCGGGGGTGATAAAAATAAACGACCTCGTCACGCGTCGAAAACTTGAACAAGTATGTCACAAAGATAGTCAAATATGATTCAAACATCTAATAACAACCAATCACGTCCAAACGTGCCCAACACAAAATCTTAACCCAAGTCAAAACCAGTGATATATCCGGACGGATGGGTATGTTTGTCCGTCCGGACAAGTGAATGCCAAGATCATTGTAAAAACCAGAGATCCATCCGGACGGATGGGTGTGTGTGTCCGTCCGGACAAGGATAAAAACAGAGGAAAAGTGAATTTTAAGCATGAAGGCCCCTCGGGATCATCCGGATTCAATCCTCAACACCAAAACACAGCAAAACGAATTCAAAACCAGCAAAAACACAGGAAATGATGGGTTGCCTCCCACCGAGCGCCTTTGTTTTATGTCGTTGGCTCGACCAAGTGACACCAAAACGGACTCAAACCACAAAAGACTCAAAACAACAATTCAAATATTTCATTTCAAACAAGTATCATCAAAACCATCAACCAAAATCCGAACTCAAAAAGATCAACAACTCAAAAGAATACAAATAGCAAGCATCATGAAAACCGAGTTCGAATTTTTTTTTTCCACAACACACACACACGATATTTTAAACCCCTCAAAAAGTCATGATAGTCGAAGGTCCACGAGCCCGATTCTAGCCCGACTTAGGCGATATCAATCTCCGAAGAGACTAAGTACCAAAGTCGTATTCAATCCGAGTTCAAGACAAAATCACTTCAACATCCCATGGCTCTATCGAAATCTAAATAAAACAAGATGATAAACACTTAGGCCCAAGTTCTAGGACAACCTACAAGATATCAACCTCCGAAGAAGCTAAGTATCAAAATTGCAATCAAACCTAGTCTAAGCACAACATTATCAACATGTTTTCATATTTTTCATTTTTTTCTTTTCGTTCACGACCAAACACAAATTCGACTTTTAAACAATTTCCCGGCAAGCGGCGCCATTTTGATGAGAGGATTTTTCACGATCCAAAACCAAAAATATTTATAATCCACGAAACTCATATACCATGAAACCACTCTACAACCGACCAAACACCGGGTCGATCGTAGTAGAATGGCAAGAGTACGGGTCGATCCCACGAGGAAATTGGGTCGAATCTGAAACTGTGTTAAAATCGATGAACAAAGAGCACACCAACGGGATAAACGATCGAATCCCATACTAAACTACGGCACGAAAAAGGTATTTAAATCATGAACCAACAACAACAAGCAATCCCATCGACAAAAGATCGAAACAATCAAAGCAAAATCGAGAGAAAGCAAATCGACAAAGGAAACTCACAAGATCGACATCGACATACATTAGATCTGAAAGCCCATGTCCCAAATCGACAAAAGATCCAGTCTTTAATCCCAACCGTGACCCGCGACGCGAAATCCACAAGCAAACGATCGAATACCGCGTTCGACAATCATAACAAAACTAAAGATCTAAACTAAAAGCACGGGCCCAAGCCTTGATCTGACTATTTAGATGTCAAACTGCATAAATGACCGCCGGAGCGGCCGGGTTGAGCACCTAAGCCGCCTCGAGCTCAGTCCATGCCGAAAGAAATGAGGGTATTTGGCTCTCTCAACTAGAGAGCCCCTTATATAGTGCAAAAATCGCGAGTTTGAGCTGGTGGGCCGACCAACTCGGCTCGTTTGACCCGTCTTCAGTAAATCATTAAAATCTCCCTGTGTGTAGCTCCGAATTGAATGATTCAGGGTGCGTCGGAAATCTCGTTCAATTCCCTACGACTTCCATGAAGACGACTTGACCATAAAATGCTTCCTCGATGGGTCAAAATGCATCTCAAAGGACCGGACTGGTGGAAACTGAACCTGCTGCTGCTGCTGCGATGTTTGAGGTGTTTTTATAGTCCAGGGCACTTGTCCGTACGGATAAAAGGCCATCCGTACGGATAGTTCATCATTTTCCAGCCGTCCGTACGGACAAAATGTGTCATCCGTACGGACAACTCTCTGGTTTTGCCTCGGATTGCTCCATTTTCGATGACTCTGCGATAAACACTTCATAACTTCTTCATCCGACCTCTGATTGGGGTGATTCAAAAACCAGTAGAAAGATCTTTGAATTATCTACAACTTTCATGAAGACACCATGACCATAAAATGCCTCCATAATCGGTCAAAATGCTGATGAAGTGAACATATGGTGAGAGCAACAACTATTTCTCTTCCTTTTCTTATTCTTTCTTCTTCCTTGGCTCATTCTTGCACCTTGATCACACTTATCATCATACTTCTCGCCTTTCGGGCTCTCGAGACACCCTAGTCCTGCATCCATATGAAAACAACAAGCAAACGCATAACCCCGCAAACTACGGGTGCTCGGGAAAACGCAGTATAAAATGCTAAAATAAGGTCGAGTTTACGGAAAACGATGATCACTCGCCGTGCAATAAAACCTCATTTAATACTCAAAATAGGGTCTAAACTCACCCGAAACATTCCAGAAATGTGATAATCGTGGGCTGAACTGTACAGAAATGTACTGTAAAGTTGGTTCCTATCAATACCTCTTTCATTTGATGAATAAACTAAGTTGAAGTTTACTCAAGTATTATTTACTTTCTCAAACTCTCTTCAAAAAACAACATTCAATTTGCATTAACAACATCGTTTAAATCAAAACTTGAAATAAACGATAGTCTTCAAAACAACTTCAACAAAAAACATCATGCATCATATATCTTCATCGTTCTCATCTCCATCAAAAACCTGTTCATCTTCTCAAAACAAAGCATATAACGGGTAAGTACATACGTACTTAGTAACGAGTAGAAGCTATTGAATAAAATACGTTTTATAATGGAAGAAAGTAAACGTCATCTTATTATTAAACCGTTATTAAGAGATCTTACATCAATCTATCACATTATATTCATAGTATAACATGAGGTCCTTAGGGTTACCAACTTAGCTTATCTTTGTTACAACATGTTTGCGAGGGCACTACACTTAGTGAGATATGCACTAAGACAAAAGACGCAACCCTATAGAGATAAATCGCTAGCGGTCCCGAGATGACCGGTGAATGTCTATCTCGTTCGTGAGTTTGTCCGGCGGAATGATCACTACTTTATCTGGCGGATCTAGAATCCGGAAGTGATCATCACCACTTTATCTGGCCAATCATCACATTGCCGATATTGTACTGTGTCTATCCAAGCTCTCATGATGTTTAACATTTTATCTAGTCAAATATGTTTATTAAGTGATTAGCTAGCCACCTAAGTTCATTCAGGAAAAGGCTCCCTACTCCCTCTTCTTAGACCCTTAGACTCAAGCTAGCAATTACACATACAATGATGAACCCTAGTTCATCAAAGCACAAGGCCAATCCTAAGTTTCCGACGGTCCCAAGTTTCATCCATAAGAAATCCACTTGGTGCAGAACTAAACGCATCAAAAACCTATTCATGGCTTTGTAATAATGTTCATGAAGGTTTATTATTATTATCTGGAACAAAACAAAATAAGGACAAGCCAACTGGTCTTTTGTTTGTCCTGCTACATTCGGATCAAATGATTGAGGTAAATAAATGTACATGACTAATTTAGTTTAATTTTTTTTTTTTTTTACCCCCAAAGCACAACATATATAGTTTCAAACTATATAATCCCAAAAGAAAAAGAAACAAATAAAATAAAATAAAAACAAAGAACCTATAATTTATAGGTACTGATAACTATTTAACCCATTAATGATTTGTTGGCGGACGATGTTACACGAACATGGTTGTTTCGCTCCGCCCGACGCATGTATATTTAATGTTATAATACACACCAAATAACATAAAAGCATCATCAAAATTGATCAATTCGGATAGAACTCCCCTTTACTTCACATTAATCATTATAAAACATCAATCATTCAATATGAAAACCCCGTTACCTTTTATAGCGAGCAACACAACCAAATCTATGATTAAACACAAACGATCAATCTACGATTCTGAACCCAAAAACACAGCCTTTACGATGATCAACAACGCCTAAACCAAGAATTACTTCCAAAACTCAAGAATTCTAAAAGAGGCTAAAAACTTACCGCCACCTAACGAAGAATTTCTTGGCTCACAAGTTCCTTGTTTCAAGACGATTCTTTTCTTCTTCTTGGGTCTGAGCAATCGAGTCACGGATTAGCCACAAAATCCAAGAGATCATTTCTTCTTCTTCTTGAATCCCCAGAGCAAAACTCACGCAAAAACCATTTCTGATAACTGAGCAAATAATGGGAGAAGTTTATGACAATTTAACTCCCATTATTACTTAATTAAAAGAATCTTTTTTTTATTAAAAAAAATCCCACAATCTTTTCAAAACCCTTTTATTTTCTCTTTTCCTTTTCTTTAATTCCATTAATTAAAATAAATTTAATATTCTGATTTTCGTTAAATGACTCCTTTTTCGAAAATCGGAATATTACATTCCTCCCCCCTTAAGAGGAGTTTCGTCCTCGAAACTTGAACGTACCTGGAAGATTTATAAACTCTGGAAACTCAACCGTCATCACATCCTCCTCTTCCCATGTCGCTTCACTTGATGAGTGATTGCTCCGTTGCACCAAGACCAAAGGAATCATCCTTCTCTTGACCATCCTCTCTTTCCTATCAAGAATCTTAACCGGCTTCTCCACTTAGGTTAGGTTATCTTGTAGCATTTCTGGATCAAAATGAGATTCCACATCCGTAGTAGATAAACACTTCTTCGGCATAGATACATGGAAGGCATTATGTACCCGAGACATCGATTCCGGTAATTGAAGTCTATATGCCAACTTCCCAATCCTTTCAATGATATCAAAAGGCCCCACATATATCGCACTCAGCTTCCCTTTCTGCCCAAACCTCTTAACACCCTTCATCGGAGAAGCTCGTAGATACACTCTGTCCCCCACTGCAAACTCTAACGGTCTTCTTCTAATATCGGCCCAACTCTTCTGTCGGTCTTGAGCGGCTTTAAGATTCTTCCGTATCAGATCAACTTTCTCCTTAGCCTGCCTAACCAACTTTGGCCCTGTAAACTGCTTTTCCCCAACTTCATCCCAATACAGTGGAGTCCGGCATTTCCTACCATACAAGGCCTCAAAAGGTGGCATCCCTAAACTAGCATGGTAACTGTTGTTGTAAGCGAACTCTGCCACTGAGAGGTAATCATCCCATGATCCCCCTACTTCAAGAAGACAAGCTCTAAGCATGTCCTCGAGAGTCTGAATTGTCCTCTCGGATTGACCGTCTGTCTGCGGGTGAAAGGCTGTACTCAAATCTGCCTTAGTTCCAAAAGCCTTTTGCAAACCTTTCCAGAAGTGACTTATGAATCTACTATCCCTGTCGGATACAATAGATAAAGGCACACCATGAAGTCTCACTATATTATCCAAATACAGCTGAGTGAACTTCTTAATGGGCATGTTGACCTTACATGGCAAGAAATGGGCTGATTTCGTGAGCCTATCAACAATCACCCAAATCATGTCATGGCCACTCTTCGTACGCGGTAAACCGGTGATGAAGCCCATCGTGATGATCTCCCACTTCCATTCCGGTACTTCCAAAGGCTTGGCCAAACCTCCACGGCCTTACGTGCTCGCTTTAACTCTCGGCATATGTCACACTTTGCCACAAACTCTGCGATATCCAACTTCATGCCAGGCCACCAATACATTTCTTTAAGATCTCTGTACATCTTGGTAGATCCTGGATGAACCGCAAAATCAATCTTTTGGGCTTCATCCATGACCTGCTGCCTTAGTCCATCAACATCGGGCACACACAATTGATCACCATACCAAAGATGACCACTCTTATCCAGCTGATAACCCACTGTAGGCTTTTATCGAGCTACGCGCTTCAAATCAACTAACATTGGGAATTCATCTTGCTTTGCCCGAATATCATCCAACAATTTTGACCTTGCCATCAATGACGCCAAACACTGAGCTTCACCTTCCCATTCAACCACTTGAATCTGGAACCCATCCAGCTGATCAACAACCTCTTGCAGAGTAGTAATAGCATTAACCGACCTCCGGCTAAGTGCATCAGCTACAACATTCGCTTTACCCGGATGGTATTGAATGTCCAAGTCATAATCTTTTACAAACTCTAACCATCTTCTTTGCCTTATATTCAAATTCTCTTGAGTGAAAAAGAACTTATGGCTCGTATGATCCATGAAGATCCTTGCCTTAACACCATAAAGATAGTGCCTCCATAGTTTCAAAGCAAAAACCACTGCTGCCAATTCCAAGTCATGTGTCGGATAATTCTTCTCATGAACCTTTAACTGCCTAGATGCATAAGCTATTACCTTCCCTGCTTGCATTAGAACACACCCAAACCTTGACCCGAAGCATCTGTGTAAACGTCGTAGTTATCAAAAACCTCTGGCAATGCTAACACAGGTGCTGTAATCAACTTATCTTTCAAAGTCTGAAAAGCTTCCTCACACTCCTTTGACCACTCAAACTTGATGTTTTTCTGAGTAAGTCTAGTAAGAGGAGTTGCTATCTTTGAGAAATCATGCACAAACTTCCTGTAATAACCGGCTAAGCCCAGAAAACTCCTGATCTCTGTTACTGATGTAGGTCTAGGCCACTTAGAAACGGCTTCTATCTTCAGTGGATCCACTTGAATCCCATCTCCAGAAATTACATGGCCAAGAAAACTTACTTGCTTTAACCAAAACTCACACTTAGAAAACTTGGCATACAATTTCTTTTCCTTTAAAGTCTGTAAAACAATCCTCAGATGCTCCTCATGCTCCTTCTCATCCTTAGAGTATATCAAAGATATCATCTATGAATACTACCACAAATTTATCAAGATAAGGCATGAAGACTTTTTGCATTAGGTCCATAAATGCTAATGGAGCATTAGTGAGTCCAAAAGGCATGACAAGGAACTCATAATGTCCATACCTCGTACTAAACGCTGTCTTTGGTATATCTGCAACCTTGATCTTCAACTGGTGATAACCTGACCTAAGGTCAATCTTAGAAAACACCTTCTTCCCTTGAAATTGGTTAAACAAGTCATCAATCCTAGGCAAATGATACTTATTCTTGATTGTCAGGTTATTCAAGGCTCTATAATCAATGCACATCCACATACTACCATCATTCTTCTTCACAAACAAAACCGGTGCTCCTCAAGGCGATGTACTTGGCTGAATCACATTCCTTTCTAACATATCCTTAAGATGTACTTTCAACTCTTTAAATTCAGCTGGTGCCATCCTATAGGGTGCCTTAGCTGTAAGTGCTGCTCCTAGGATTAACTGTATCTCAAACTCTATATCCCTGTCAGACATATTTCCTGGCAACTCATCTGGAAAAACTTCAGGAAATTCCTTGACTACTGGTGTCTCTTCCAACTTAGGAGTATGCCTTTTGGTATCCATAACATAAAGAACATACCCTTCACAACCCTTCTGCAAAGCCCTCATGGCTCTAACCGCTGATATTATCGGATGCCTCTTCTTACTTGGCTTATACACGTTACCCTGAAAAGTCTTATCTGACTTACCTGGAACTTTGAAGATCACCTTCTTACCTCTACAATCCACATGAACAAAATTCTTGGATAGCCAATCCATCCCCGAATTACATCAAAATCATGCAAGTCAAAAGCGTCAAGTCGACTTACACCTATAGGTTCCAACTCTAACGTCGACCTGAGGTAAAACTTGTGCAACCTTAGTAACTCTTCCCAAAGGGGTAGTGATACTTAGAGGTTTCTCCAACTCCTGAAGTGGTATATTTAACTTCCTAGCTATCTTAGAAGACACAAAAGTACCTGAAGCTCCAGTATCAAACAAGGCTGACACTGCTAAGTTATTTATGATTATGGTACCTAGCAAGTGGATCAATTTAAGTACAATGAATAACATCATACGCGTCCATATAATATTAAATATTCATAATAAACACAAACACTTAAAATGCACCTGTAACCACAAGATCATCTGGCTCCTCTGGTTCAACGTCAATAGCAAAGACCTGGGTAGGTCTGCTTGAAGATCCCCGACTAGCATTCTGATTTCCTCTAGTAGCTGCTGGGTTCCCCTGAGGAAACTTCTTAGGACAGGTCCTAGAGAAGTGCCCCACTTCTCCACAATTATAACAACTATTGCCTCATGCTCTGCACTCTCCTGCATGCGTCTTATTGCACTTAGGACAGACTGCAGGTCCACCATTTTTCTGATTAGCCGTTGATGGTGCTGCGGTCTTCTTGAAGTTCTGCTGCGGTGCCCCACGATTGTTACTCTGAAAAGCTCCAAACGGCCTCTTGTTTCCCACAACTATTGACGGTCTCTCAAAAAACCTCTCCACATTCAGAGCCCTATCCATCAACTCTACCATATTGGTAGGCCTCACGCCTCCCATACCCTGAATGATCGGTCTAGCCAAACCTTCCATAGAGTGCTCTAGCTTCCTCTCCTCATTCCCCATAATCTCGGGATAAAATCTGCCCAGCTCATGAAACTTGTGAGAAAACTACGTCACTGTAGAGTTCTGACCCTGCCTCAGATGTATGAACTCACTGGCTTTCGCTGTCTGCGCAGTCCTCGGGAAATACTCCTTGTAAAACAGATCTCTGAACACAACCCAATCAGTAACTGGGCCTCTTACATGCTCGACTGATTCCATCCAGTTCTGTGCATTCCCTGACAGACAAGAAACTGCTAACTGTGCCCACTCAGAAACTGGTATGTGCAAAGTCTTGCACGCCTTCTCAAAACCTCTAAACCAAATCTCAGCTTCTGCTGGTGTCACATTACCAAAGAAATCCTCAACTCATCCTCTTCAACTTTGTGTACCACTCTACAGGTCCATTACCTCCATAGTAATCGATTCGGACCGGTGGTCGATATACTCACGAGGTGGAACCCCTGGGTGAGCAGTCCCATACGGGTGATACCTCTGGTACTGCTGATGTGGTTGATACTGCTATTGTGGCTGATACTGCTGCTGTGGCTGAGGGTAGGTGTAGCCAGGTGCCATAAAAGTATCAGCTCCGCTCGGCGGTGGAGCAAGAACTGTCGGCTGTGGTGTGTAGTCATATGATGGTGGCATATAGAAAGCTGATGCAGGTGGACGGCTATAGATCGGCTGTGTCTGTTGTGCTCCTGATGGAGGAGGATATACTGAAACAGCTGGAGTTACATGTATCCTTGGTATCTCCCCAACCACTGACACATACAGAGGTGTGTTGTAGTCAGGCGTAGTTACCTGTTCAAACTGTGATCGTCCTGCATATTGCACACGTCCCACTGTGGCTGACTCAGGACCCGTAGTGTTGACATTCTGTTAGTAAATCTACGCGGGAACGCAGCGGAATTTAAAATTTTATTTCCTTTTAACCAGGATCGACTTCGTTTAAGCAATAAACAAACGAGTTAGTAGACGGTGGTTACCTTGGTTGATCTAAAAGATCGACGCTTTGACCGTCTAAGGAGAGTAGTTCTGCATAGAGCCGCCCAAGTGTTCGGCCTCTACCGCTAGTCCACACGAACAGCCCGCCGGAATCCCATCATGGATTGCTATTGGAAAACTCCGGTTGCTAGACCGGCCCTTTTCCCCTCTCTCCAACTCTCTATAGGATGCTCTCCAATTTTACACAAGAACTATTAGTTCTTGGAATTGTGATGTACAAAAGAGCTTGACACCCACTTCCTATTTATAGTCATAGGAGGCGCCCCAATAGAGTAGAAAGGAAGAAAACATTTTCCCAATAAAATAAGGAAAATATAATTGATTGATTTATCTCATTTATTACAATATCTCATATTAAATAAATCTAGGATATTGTCAATATCTTATATTGAATATTTCCAAGATATTGTCAATATCTAATATTGACTATCTTTATTTTATTACCATAAATCAATTTACACATGTGTATATATCACATATATATTACACAAATAAATCTATACATAAATACTTTGAAACAATCATGCACATGCATATCAATTATGCATCACACGCTGGGAGCAAAATATATATATATTAATATCTAATATTAATATATGGTAATACTAATTAATTAAATTCTTGACAATCCAAGTGTATCTTATACACTCCAAAATTGCGCCACATTTAGCCAATAAATTGGCATCCGGAATATTCTTTAATTAATCAATATTATTAATATCTTGTATTTAATTTATTCATAATAAATAAATACCACCATATTAATTTACCACTATATAACCTTATAGTCTCGAGATAAACTTTCCTTATTTGGTTATCATCTATAACCACATTTTAATCCGACTAGATGTTCATATGTGTGTGACCCGATAGGCTTCCGATTATGTTGGCCGTAGACACAAAGTGCAAATTACGAAAATGCCCTTCATGCCTAACGCGATCACGGGATAGCGTCTAGCAACACACCGTGACCCCAATCATCGGAAGAGTCAAATGCAATGACTACTACCTTTCATGAAAAAGCGATTACCGTGTAACTTACAATCCTATCATTTGTAATAATATCCATACGGTCGTTAGTCGAGTGTCAAAACATCAACGACCGTATCTTATAATCTGGATATCAAGCTCTCTCGAAGTAACTCATTTACTCCCACTTTGCAAAGATTCACGAGAGTAAGACATTCCTTATAAGAAGGCCATTTCGGATATTCGATCCCGATCATAGGATACGCGATTCCCGGACGACCAATCATGTATACTCCGCGTGCTTCAAGATCATACCCAATCACTACCGCATGATCGCCCGTGGCTGTGGAAACCTCAATAGTGTCAAAGCATGACAATCCACACCGTGATGCCATGAAGACTCGGTCTTAAGGATAATTACACAACCGCCACATAGTGTGACACTTATCCGTGTAAGTGGGTCGATCTAACGCACGCATTTCTCTAATACACGCTCCACGGTACCCAAGTGTCTCTACACTTCGATAGACGAGATCTATCCACCCTCGCCTTAAAGATGAAGACATCTAATACGTGCTAGACTGTTCATACTATCAATGCCTGTTTAATAGTACATCGCCTGAGACATTTAAGTATCAAACTTATTAAAGTGATTAGAGATCTCATCAACCATAATCGCCTATCATGGTTTCTCTATCACATTTAATACTAAGGGCGTTATCATATAACAATTCATAATTGGTTCTTTAAAAGAATGTATATATGACAACATAAAAGCCATTTAATATATGTACAAACATAAAGAAATAGTAGAAATGATCCGACCGGTCGGATCCGGTCCAACCGATTGGGTTTAGGACACTATTTCAACAATCTCCCACTTGGCCTAAAACCAATCACTCGCACACACAAGACCAAGTTGAAACACAAGAATCTCATGCAATACTACGCAACTTGACCTTAGCCATAAACGGATCGCTATCCGTGGGGACTCAGACTATCTTTATATCACGTTCCAAATGACCAAGTCAATGGAACCGCCTCAACACACACATGAATCTCTGACGAGACCATGGTCCTTGCTTCAAGCAATGAATCCACTTACTATATCAGCTATATAGAAAAGGTGGAAGAACCGTACAAGGTTCAAGAATGAACCTTCTAGATCCATGTACTGCTCCCGCTGCGCCTCTAAGGCACTACTGTGTTTTGGCTAAGTTGTAGAGTTTACAGTGACCCATATGTTAGAACATTTCCAGCTCAATGTATCACTTAATCAAAGTGACTGCAAACCCAGACAGTAGCTCCCACTCGCCTTCATAAGACTCAGGATATACGTCTGTACATCTACGTTTATTTAATTCCAAGTTTCGATAAGCCAGGAATTCTTCCTTAACTTGTTTAAGGATATTCTCGACATTCACCAGATTTACTTTCATACTTGCTCATGACTATTCATGGACTATGAACATCCGGCATCATCTTTATGATGGTTTCTATCGCAGTAGCGAAGGAAACCTTCCATAAGCGTCATCTTTCACCTTATCTTTAGGACGAACGTCTTAACATAGATAGATCTTGAGAACACCGGCTAGCAGTATCTCCTTACGCGATCTATGCTAAACTTCTTTTAGCATCACATCTATATAGGTAAACTATAATCTAACAAAGATTAAATCTATCACTATAGATTCTTATTTATAAAATAAGAACTGCTAATCCAAGTGCTTTCGTAAAGACCTTGAACTACCAAACATTAATTGATCGTGACATGGGGTGACAAATATCGAGAGAGATATCCAATACCTTACTCGAAAATCGTAACACACTCCCACTATCCATCTTGCACATTGGGCATATCCTTCTTTGACTAAATCAAACTCCTTTGATTATCAAACAAAGAAATCATCTAGAGAAACTTGTTTGAGTCCATAAATGGATCTCGTGGGCTTACATATCATGTTATCGCTTCATGAACATCGAAATGTCTCGCTGACGTCTTCAACACTATCATATAGCCATGATACGAAGTTATAACAAGCTTAGTCGAATAGAAGCTGGGCTCATTTGGCAAAGATAAAGACAATTACAAGGTTTACACCTCATACCTTCGGCCGTCACTATAGCCTTATGGTAATCAAATTACTATCCATGTCACTTTCAGTGGACGCCTCCTTTAGGTAAGACAGACTAGGTTCGCAACCTGGTTGTCACCGATGGAATCTAATTCGAGATATTATGGCTCCTAGCCATATCTCTCAATCTTGCCTCTCAAACATTCTTTCACAAGTCGTGAGATATTCATTCTTCAAGATGAACATACCACGGCCTTTTCGTCAGCTTGAGGTTATCCATGAGACTTGCTGTAAACTTTGTGTGCACTGAGCAAAGTGATCTACACCTCATCGCTATGTGGCGTTTGCTCATGTTCCATTGGTTGAATATATCTTTGGGGTTCTCAAACTCTTTTGAGATCACTCCCCATCATTTCTTTTGGAAGAAACACTTCTCTGTAAGACAAAGACATGTTCGGAGACAAACACCTTTTGCTCATGGACGAGTAAATAATATCTAGCGTACTTGCTGAGATATTCCACAAAGTTGCATATGTCGTACTAGGCTCCAAGCCTTTCTGACTTTGCCTATGACAACTTCAAATCATCGGTTAAGATAGATTCGACATTATCCTCTTCCATATCTAATATGGAATTTATTCAACCTTTATTCTTTGGAACTAGGTTAAGTATAAGGGCACTATCCCGAAACGGGTAAGGGATACATCGCATGGCTTGCGTCACACCTTTATCATATAAAGTGTTATTTCCATTTTGGGAACACAATCTAATTGCGTATCCCAAAGATGGTATCCTTCAAGGGAGAATCTTATTCGTTTTCAGACGACTTCTGAAACACCCTTCAGGTATTAATTACTTCAATCCAATTGAAGATTAATTCCTAAGTAGTTGATCAATCTCATATTCGTACTGGCTCGAACTTTTCGGGCTTTCCGAATCATACACTTCACAGAGTACACTTGACTATTTCTAAAAATAGTCATAGAGACTAATAAACAATTATTTGTGGCATTAATTGTCACAAACCAACAAACATTCATATGTTTAGGCTTTAGACAATTTTTTCTAGATTTTACAACCTTTTCGAAAAAGGGTATTTTAGTCCTCTTTGGATAAGATACGTATAACCCACATGATTCATAATCATATGGTTCAACATCATCAGAATGACGTTTAATTACGCGCTTCCCTTCCAGAGAGACTATGTCTAGATTCATTTTATTACACACAGTTTTATTAAGGTGGGAATACTCACCACTATACTACAACGACCATAAATTTGAAACAGACTAGATCGTAAAATGAAATGTAGTGAGTCTCAAGGGTTTTCCAACAACCTAAGTCCAAGAAATGAAGCATTTGAATGTTTTCTTTGTATTCTACCTCGGGATTTTCGGATAACCACCTAATCGTTCCCTTTAAATGACATTCAAACATTCATCCTGAGACTTGGTTGTGATTTGTGTTCATCTTTCATACAGATTCTACATTTCATTAAGACTAGGCTTATTCAAATTATCTTTATTATTATTATCGGTTTGCCTCCGGTAGCGCTTTTTGTTTAACGTCGTTTGCTCGACAAAAGTAGTATTTACAAGTTATCAACCAAAATCAGAACTTAAGAAGATCAATAGCTTAAGAAAAATTAACAATGCGAGAACCAAAGAAATTAAATTGTCTAGAAACGTACCTCGTTTGGCCCTCGATGCTACCTCCTCCCAGCCGTCGAACCTTCTTTTATCATCCAGTCGAACCATCTTCTTTTGAAAATTACCATAGAGCTCATCCATCGGGGAGTACACAAACTGGACCGTAGAAAATTCATCCTCACAGAGTGGACGAATGTAATAATCCGGGACCGATATATCAGCTATTACCAACTCTCCCAGTGGCTTTACTAAAGATGGCCAATCAATCTCTCGCTCCTCTAACTCTGTCATCTCCAAATCTTGCACTTTTTCTTCGTGGCCCGAATTATCAACCTCATTCTCATCCTGAACTTTTTCAGTGATAACATTTTCATCCCTAACCACCTCTATTGCACTTGTCTCTGCCTCTTTCACATACCTCACTAATTCAATCAATTTCCCCACCTTGTCTTGAAGATTTCTTATGGCGGAGTCAGGATTTACCTTGAACTCCTGCATGTCCAACGATCGCTCTTCCAAGATCGGTTCAATCGTTCTAGTTGCTCTATTTGACTTCCGGTGAATTCTTCTTGTGGCATGGGAGAAAAGCGATTGTATTGATTTTGATTCATCGGAGGTGAGTAGTAGTCCTCTTGCCATTCCGGATAATCGATCGGTGGTGAATATGGTTGAAGCTATCAACGCATTGAGCATGAACCTTTGTAATCGATAAGCATTAGGGTTGAAGAACCCTCATAATATTGTGGCTCATAACTTTCGAATAACCATAATTGCGGTCCTGGTTACTCTTTGTTGATATTGAGGTGAGGCACACATCTTGTTGTTGATAGCATTGTTCAGTGCACGAGGTTGGTAGGAGTATTGTTGTTCAGGTGAGTAGTATTGATTGAAAAATCCATCCATTTAAGCTCAATCTGCAAAATCTCGAAAATAACAAGAAAACAATAAACTTTTTTTTTTTTTTCGCTTTTTTTTTTAAACACACGATATTTAGACCCTCAAAAGTTATGGTAGCCGAAGGCCCTAATCCCGATTTTAGCCGGACTTACATGATATCACCCTCCGAAGAGGCTAAGTACCAAAGTCGTATTCAAACCGAGTTCAGGACAATATCACTTCAAAGATCCATAGCTCTTTGTCGACATCTAAATAAAACAAGAAAATAAAAACCTAGGCCCAAGCCTTCGGTTCACTTACAAGATATCACAACAATATCACACATTTCCCCGGCAACGGCGCCAATTTTTTGATGAGCGAAAAATTCACCCACTAAAAATACAATTTATAAAGACTCGCAACTGTGGGTAAACTAACTCTCTAATCGGCGAGTACCAGGTCGATTGCTAGGATAGCTACAGGAGTACGAGGTCGCCCCAAGAGAAATGTGGTTGTGAGTACCAAAGCTTAACGTGATTCTTAGTCTAAGCGATCAAAGTTTTAAGTGGAGTGTTTATACTAATGCGAAAAATAAATTTTAACTAACGAGATTAACTAGGTGATTAAAAAGCATAGCCGAGCCATGATCCAACAAAGTTATCTCCCCACGGGAAAAACTTGATAAGGAGTGTGTTTTATCCGATTCGGATTCATATGATATTCACGGAGTCAACTCTTTATTCTTGCGTTAAGATCTCGAGCGACTCTCACTTAACCCCACACTAGGTTTATTAACCTCCCTTTAGAGAGCTAACTCGCTAACATGGTTGACCGGAATAAAAAGCCGTTGAAAAACCTCACAAAAACATAATTTTAACGTATCACTTAGGTTGCCAATCTAACGATTAAGACTATGGTTTAGTGATTTTAAAACATGTTTCGCACATCTCGTAAAAATAAGAATTTCACTTAGGCATAGTCCGGGATCATCACTTAGATTGTCAATCTAACAATCGGGACTATGATTAGTGATATCCATATCTCACATCTCACCACAAAATACATTTATAAGCTCGATGTAACCGTGAACAAAGTTGTCAATTTTATTCAAAGTTATTAAAATGATCGAAACAACTTTAAAACATGATTTTATCATAAAAACGTTTAATTTAAGCACAACACAATTCCCATCTCGTCTCCCGAGGGTCAATTTTACCCGTTTTCACATAATTCGGCTATACAACTACTTTAGCTAATCATAACAACGGAAATACAAAACGAAAGAAAACAAAACGAAAAAGATAACTACAGCTATATAGATATACGTATAGATATATATATATAGATATATATATAGATATAGATATATATATAGTATACGTATATATATATATATGTATATATACTAATTGCATAAAAGTAAAAGAAAGCAATAAAAACGGAAATGAAATTATATTAAAACTATAACTAGTCGGGTTATTACACCGACATTATAACGACATAAATTACTACATATAGGCCCCCAAAACATAAAAATAAAATAGAAGAAAATGAAGGAGAAGAGGAAGAAAGGGGGCAGCCGTTCTCTGTTCTGATCCTCTGTATATATAGGAAAATATCAAGGCCGGATCGATCCGGGTAGGAGCCGGATCGATCCGGTCTCAATGATTACATCTGTTCCTTCTAGAAGCTTATATATTGTAATAAAACTTCTAAAATTCATATCTTGAGTTGTAGACCTCCAAAAATTATGATTCAAACGTAAAAATTAAGCTCTCGGAAAATTCTTCAACTTTCATGAAGGACACTTCTTCAGAAAACGTCGTTTTGATGGGTCATTCCCATTACGTGTCGTTTGCGACATTTTCCTTAATACAAATCAATTAGCCACTTGACCACCATTTGAGTTGTAGAAGTCCGATTGACTTGATTCAAAATCCATTGGAAAGCTTTCTTGAAGATATACAACTTTCATGAAGGATTCTTTTTCAGAAAACGCCGTTTTGATGAGCCATTCGTATGTATGTCGTGTCGTTTTGGGATTTTTACTATTACGAATCGATTAGCCACTTGGTCATAACTTGAGTTGTAGACCTCCAATTAACATGATTCAAAATGCGTTGGAAAGCTCTATCAAAGATCTACAACTTTAATTAAGGCCACATCTTCAGAAAATGCCGTTTTAATGGGCCATTGGTTCGTCGAAGATATAAATCGTTAGTGACACTACGAACCACTGATCCACTTGACCTTTTAAGCTTGTGGCACACTCTTATATCCCCATAAACACCTCTTTTAGGCCTCAAAGCGTGTCGTTACTCGGGATTTTGGTTAACCTATAATTCGCAATAAACCACCAAAATACCAAACGAATCCGACACGACCACACACCGGTTACTAAACCGGTACAAAACTATAAAACACGCTAAAAATACGATATTTTATATAATAACTACTACTAACATATTTAGATGAAACATAGGAATTAATGACTCGAATCGATATAAAAATACTCGAAATGATATCGTAAACGGGTTGAAAAGTTATAAAAATAACGGTGAATTTTCCGTTATCACAACCCCACTTAGCTTTTTGGTCGTCCCCGAACAAAATAAGCGATAAAATAAAATGAATGAGGAAAAATTTCGAAGATAAGATATGAATGACAATCGGATGATGCAACCATTCGAATCATAACCACACGTTAACCGCAATATAAATGTATAACAGAGAGTGTGTGACAAGCCTTTTCAATTTCCACTATCCTCTCTTGAATAAATCAAGCAAACGCACAAATATCCATTCGCAGATCCTAATGACTTTTCTAGGTATAAGCGGTATGATTCCACACAAAGTCCTCCCGTGTACTTATTAGGATAATCCCTAAAGCATATCATTTAGTTTATACTGGGGATAGTCAGAAGATAACTAAGTTTTCAACCAACTTTTTCTTTTCTTTTCTATTTTTTTTTTCTTTTTTTCTTTTCATAGAATACTAACATATCCGAACTCATTGCCAAAATCGACTATCTTGCAAGCGTCACGAGGTGAGATCGAATACATTAATACCTATCTAACTCTTTTTTTTTTTTTTTTTTTTTTTTTTTCACATGTATAGTATATGCCCTCATTCCTAGCAATAGGATGTTTCGTGATAACACCCTACTGCACTCAAATCATTGGTAGCTACAACCGACATATAGTTTATCTTATTTTGACATTCTTTCTATCACATTCAAACCTTCAGATATTCACAGTACATGTTCAGAAGTTAGGTACTAAGTTACTACTATCTCTAGGATAAACCACTAGAATACTGAATGGATACAGTTTAAAATTTTCGCTTCAATATCAAAGGCTTACGTGAAGGAATTCATGTTATACAAATAGATTTCCGGTTAAAATGCACTTACGGTTCAAATTAGTTATACATATCTAAATTGATCATTACAACTTCAAATCCATGAAATATATACCTTATACAAATTATTTTAATCAACTCATTAATGCTCGAAAAATCAACAACTAAGGGTTTAAACACTTACTGCCATTTCTATACCAACCATACTCTACCCCCCACTTACGATTTTGCATTATTCTCAGAGTGTAAATGAGATAGAGAGGAAGACTTAGCTTATAAACCAGGCAGAAAGATGCTATCGAATCCCGTAACAGCCATGAGAAAGCACATCCCGAATCCCTATACAAAAACAACCAAAACAAAGCAAACACGGGACATGTCCTCGTGCCAAAGTATGCAATAGAGATATGGGAATAATAAGATAATGGCACTGTCACGTCAGAAAATTCGATAGGCTATATAATAGCTTTAGATGGAAAAATAACCATACTGGTAAAGCACGAAACATCTAACCATATACGTATCATATGAGCATATATCATAGTCAAGTCAGCTATTCCTAGATTCATTTTATTACACACAGTTTTATTAAGGTGGGAATACTCACCACTATACTACAACGACCATAAATTTGAAACAGACTAGATCGTAAAATGAAATGTAGTGAGTCTCAAGGGTTTTCCAACAACCTAAGTCCAAGAAATGAAGCATTTGAATGTTTTCTTTGTATTCTACCTCGGGATTTTCGGATAACCACCTAATCGTTCCCTTTAAATGACATTCAAACATTCATCCTGAGACTTGGTTGTGATTTGTGTTCATCTTTCATCTGATTCTACATTTCATTAAGACTAGGCTTATTCAAATTATCTTTATTATTATTATCAATTTGCCTCCCGGTAGCGCTTTTTTGTTTAACGTCGTTTGCTCGACAAAAGTAGTATTTACAAGTTATCAACCAAAATCAGAACTTAAGAAGATCAATAGCTTAAGAAAAATTAACAATGCGAGAACCAAAGAAATTAAATTGTCTAGAAACGTACCTCGTTTGGCCCTCGATGCTACCTCCTCCCACCGTCGAACCTTCTTTTATCATCCAAATGAACCATCTTCTTTTGAAAATTACCATAGAGCTCATCCATCGGGAGTACACAAAGCTGGACCGTAGAAAATTCATCTCTCAGAGTGGACGAATGTAATAATCCGGGACCGATATATCGCCTATTACCAACTCTCCCGGTGGCTTTACTAAAGATGGCCAATCAATCTCTCGCTCCTCTAACTCTGTCATCTCCAAATCTTGCACTTTTTCTTGCGAATCTGAATTATCAACCTCATTCTCATCCTCGAACTTTTTCGGTGATAACATTTTCATCCCTAACCACCTCTATTGCACTTGTCTCTCGCCTCTTTCACATACTCACTAATTCAATCAATTTCCCACCTTGTCTTGAAGATTTCTTATGGCGGAGTCAAGATTTACCTTGAACTCCTGCATGTCCAACGATCGCTCTTCCAAGATCTGGTTCAATCGTTCTAGTTGCTCTATTTGGTATGTCGGTGAATTCTTCTTGTGGCATGGGAGAAAAGCGATTGTATTGATTTTGATTCATCGGAGGTGAGTAGTAGTCCTCTTGCCATTCCAGACACTGATCAGGTGGCTGAATATGGTTGAAGCTATCAACGCATTGAGCATGAACACTGTAATCCTGATAAGCATTAGGGTTCAAGAACCTCATAATATTGTGGCTCATAACTCGAATAACCATAATTTCGGTCCTGGTTACTCTCTTTGTTGATATTGAGGTTGAGGCACATATTGTTGTTGATAGCATTGTTCAGTGCACGAGGTTGGTAGGAGTATTGTTGTTCAGGTGAGTAGTATTGATTGAAAAATCCATCCATTTAAGCTCAATCTGCAAAATCTCAGAAAATAACAAGAAAACAATAAACTTTTTTTTTTCGTTTTTTTTTTTAAACACACGATATTTAGACCCCTCAAAAAGTTATGGTAGCCGAAGGCCCTAATCCCCAGTTTTAGCCAGACTTACATGATATCACCCTCCGAAGAGGCTAAGTACCAAAGTCGTATTCAAACCGAGTTCAGGACAATATCACTTCAGCATCCATAGCTCTTTGTCGACATCTAAATAAAACAAGAAAATAAAAACCTAGGCCCAAGCCTTCGGTTCACTTACAAGATATCACAACAATATCACACATTTCCCGGCAACGGCGCCAATTTTGATGAGCGAAAAATTCACCCACTAAAAATACAATTTATAAAGACTCAGAATCGTGGGTAAACTAACTCTCTAACCGGCAGAGTACTGTGTCGATTGCTAGGATAGCTACAGAGTACGAGGTCGTCCCAAGAGAAATGTGGTTGTGAGTACCAAAGCTTAACGTGATTCTTAGTCTAGGCGATCAAAGTTTTAAGTGGAGTGTTTATACTAATGCGAAAAATAAATTTTAACTAACGAGATTAACTAGGTGATTAAAAAGCATAGCCGAGCCATGATCCAACAGGTTATCTCCCCACAGGAAAAACTTGATAAGGAGTGTGTTTTATCTGATTCAGTTCATATGATATTCACGGAGTCAACTCTTTATTCTTGCGTTAAGATCTGAACAGCTCTCACTTAACCCCCACACTAGGTTTATTAACCCTCCCTTTAGAGAGCTAACTCGCCTAACATGGTTGACCGGAATAAAAAGCCGTTGAAAAACCTCACAAAAACATAATTTTAACGTATCACTTAGGTTGCCAATCTAACGATTAAGACTATGGTTTAGTGATTTTAAAACATGTTTCGCACATCTCGTAAAAATAAGAATTTCACTTAGGCATAGTCCAGGATCATCACTTAGATTGTCAATCTAACAATCGGGACTATGATTAGTGATATCCATATCTCACATCTCACCACAAAATACATTTATAAGCTCGATGTAACCGTGAACAAAGTTGTCAATTTTATTCAAAGTTATTAAAATGATCGAAACAACTTTAAAACATGATTTTATCATAAAAGCGTTTAATTTAAGCACAACACAATTCCCATCTCGTCTCCCGAGGGTCAATTTTACCCGTTTTCACATAATTCGGCTATACAACTACTTTAGCTAATCATAACAACGGAAATACAAAACTAAAGAAAACAAAACGAAAAGATAAACTACAATTTATATAGATATATGATAGATATATATATATAGATATATATATAGATATAGATATATATATAGTAGTATATATATATATATATATGTATATATACTAATTGCATAAAAGTAAAAGAAAGCAATAAAAGCGAAATGAAATTATATTAAAACTATAACTAGTCGGGTTATTACAATCGACATTATAACGACATAAATTACTACATATAGGCCCCCATAACATAAAAATAAAATAGAAGAAAATGAAGGAGAAGAGGAAGAAAGGGGCAGCCCGTTCTCTGTTCGATCCTCTGTATATATAGGAAAATATCAAGGCCGGATCGATCCGGGTAGGAGCCGGATCGATCCGGTCTCAATGATTACATCTGTTCCTTCTGAAGCTTATATATTGTAATAAAACTTCTAAAATTCATATCTTGAGTTGTAGACCTCAAAAATTATGATTCAAACGTAAAAATTAAGCTCTCGGAAAATTCTTCAACTTTCATGAAGGACACTTCTTCAGAAAACGTCGTTTTGATGGGTCATTCCATTACGTGTCGTTTGCGACATTTTCCTTAATACAAATCAATTAGCCACTTGACCACCATTTGAGTTGTAGAAGTCCGATTGACTTGATTCAAAATCCATTGGAAAGCTTTCTTGAAGATATACAACTTTCATGAAGGATTCTTTTTCAGAAAACGCCGTTTTGATGAGCCATTCGTATATGTCGTGTCGTTTTGGGATTTTTACTATTACGAATCGATTAGCCACTTGGTCATAACTTGAGTTGTAGACCTCCAATTAACATGATTCAAAATGCGTTGGAAAGCTCTATCAAAGATCTACAACTTTAATTAAGGCCACATCTTCAGAAAATGCCGTTTTAATGGGCCATTGGTTCGTCGAAGATATAAATCGTTAGTGACACTACTGAACCACCGATCCACTTGACCTTTAAGCTTGTGGCACACTCTTATATCCCCATAAACACCTCTTTTAGGCCTCAAAGCGTGTCGTTACTCGGGATTTTGGTTAACCTATAATTCGCAATAAACCACCAAAATACCAAACGAACCGACACGCCACACAATCGGTTACTAAACCGGCACAAAACTATAAAACACGCTAAAAATACGATATTTTATATAATAACTACTACTAACATATTTAGATGAAACATAGGAATTAATGACTCGAACTGATATAAAAATACTCGAAATGATATCAGAAACGGGTTGAAAAGTTATAAAAATAACGGTGAATTTTTCCGTTATCAATCATCTTGGATCGTATCCAATATATGACTAATTCGTTGAAACTTATTTCAAATGATTTAATCATATCATGAGCTTCTGCTTTCATTAATAATTAAAGTCTCGGAGCACTACATCAATTATGTAATCTCCTTGTCTCTAACTACTATAACGGGATTGCTCATGCCATTGCTTATTTTAAAAGGATTAAAATTACTCAACCATATTTGAGAACGTTTTCTCAAAATTAACAGTCATAATTTGGTTTTACTAATCGAGAATAAAACATAAATATAAAGTTTGCTAAAACTACAACATAAAAATGAAAATAAAAGAGTGTTGTTGTTTATACACGCAAAATCAAAAATGGACTTTTGATTTATGATTTTGCTCCCACTAGTCAACTACTCCCAATTGACTTTCAAGAATCTTTCAAAAATTCTTTAGTGGCCAAGATCCCATCTCGTTACCCCGATTCCCGACGAGGCCGATCAACCGGAATAATTCGAAAGGTATGTAACTCTTACCAATCACATCTCTATGTGACTCTTGGTGGTTGACTAGTCAACTCTTTGACAATTCACATCTTTATGTGGTAGTCAACCCCTTGCCTCTAGAATAAAACGGTCCCGACGAGGCCAATCACCGCAATACTCTAGTCAAGTCATAACCCAATATTCGCGAGATCTCATACGATCATATCTCAATAACGACGATATACCCGTGGTAGGTCAACTCCCGACGAGGGCCGATCAGTTGGATCCGAACAAAGGCTCTTCACCGTCGCTATAATATTGGGAGACAATATTTCGACTTGATTTTTGTTGTGGAAGTATTTATGTAAATTAATTCACTTAATTAATTTTTAATTGCGGTCTCATCAAATATATCTATCTCTATAGACATACATCCTACACATTCATCTAGATCGTGCCTAGTCATGCATCTATCGTATCATATAAAATAAATACAAGCACAAAATAAATAAATGCGTAAAGTAACCGGTATGATCATGGACTTCTCAGAGTGCGGTTTGAATACAAACCGACTAAAACCGCTGGTCACAATCTAAGGGTATTGCAACCACCAATAGGATCTTTAATGCGCCATTCTCCAATGGGATCTTTATTCTTCTTTCTTTGCTCTCTATCTTTCGCTCCATTCTTGTTACATTTAATTCTATCTAATAAAATAAATACACCCGCCGCATTAATGGGGAGCTAATGGGAATGGGATAAATGCAGAAAATAAACTAGTCACGTTCTTCATAAATCGCCAGGACAATTTTAAACCAACGGGAAAATAAATCATTCACATCTATCCTATCGGTCGAAAGTCATGATCAATCGAATCCATATAATCATATTATATCTACTATATCTAATCCATCTTATGAAAAAGATAAAATTAAAATTTAACTACTTGCGTCTTAATTAATCAATTAACATTTAATCTATTAAATAATTTTATCCAATCAATTAACTAATTAACATTTAATTAATTAAATGATTTAATCGAAATAAAATTAACGATTAATTTTAAACCGATTTTAATTTTAATTTTAATTAATTAGAACTATTCTAAAAATAAATCAAAATTAAAACTATTTCTCTTTTGTTTCTTTCCTTTTGATTCGCAATCAAAAGGGATGCCTTTGGTTTCCTAAACCAAATTTGCTTTAAGCTTCGCCACTTTCCAAAATCAAAATTTTGGAAGTGGTTTGCAGCTAAGCCTTTACAAATCAAATATTTGAAAAGGCTGCAGCTATTCCAAATCAAATATTTGGAAAGGCCAAATAATTTTAGTTTAGACTTCGCCACTTTCCAAAATCAAAATTTTGGAAGTGGCGCAAGCTAAGCGCTTTTCCCAAATCAAATATTTGGAAAAGGCGCAGCCTATTCCAAACAAATTTTGGAAATGCCATTATTATTTTAATCTGTATGGCATCCCGATACCAAACTATTTGAACCATTGATTAGCCACATGACACAACTAAACAAAAGAGGTATTAATCACAACTATGAACCATATTGAATCACAAAATACACAAAACAAAAATTTGGAGATCCGCCAAGATTGATGACCCGGCCGACGATACCGGCAAAGAAGCCGCCGCCGCCGCCGCCGCCGCCTTGGCTGGGGTGGTGCCGCCTTGATCGGCCGAGCACCACCAGATCTCTTTTTTTTTCTTTTTTCGTATCAATTTTGCAAATAAAAAATCTTTCATCTTTTAATTACGTGATTTAAACGATAAAATTAACTACGCACAATTACATGCTTATTGCTTAAGCTCGAACCTTTCTCTGATACCACTGTTAGTAAATCTACGCGGGAACGCAGCGGAATTTAAAATTTTATTTCCTTTTAACCAGGATCTATTAGGAAATCACTAGTTTAACGCAAGTGAATTTAAAATTTGATTTCCTTTTCTAGATCGTTCTTCGTTTAATGCAATAAACACGTTAAGTAGTTTGACGGTTATACCTTAGATGATCTACAAGATCGTCGCTTTGACCGCCAACGAGAGTAGTTCAACGCGCAAGCCGCCCACGCTGCGTCCGGCCTCTATCGCTAATCCACACGAACCCCTCGCCGAATCCTCCTTGGATTGCTATCGGAAAAACTCCGTCGCTAGACCGGACCTTTTCTTCCTCACGGACTCACCATGGAGAGCTCTCTATTTTACACAAGAATTATGAACTCTTGCAATTGTGTTGTACAAAAGAGCTTGACACCCACTTCCTTTTATAGAGGAAGTGGCGCCCAATAGTAGTGTAGAGAGAAAACCTTTTCTAATAAAATAAGGAAAATCAACTAGATTGATTTATCTCTTTAATTATAATTTATTCTGTCAATATCATATATTGATTATAATTATCTTATTACCATAAATCTATTTTTTCAAAATCAATTAATATCTTATATTAATATTATGGTAATCTTATTAATTAAAGTGCACAATCCAAGTGTATCTTGTACACTCAAAAGTGGTATCATATCCAAAAGATTGACTTCCGGAATATTCTTTAATTAATCTAATTTATGTATATAATTAATATCTTGTATTTTATTTATTCATAATAAATAAATACCACCATATTAATTTACCACTATAACCTTTATAGTGCAGAGATAAACTTTCCTTATTTGGTTATCAACTATAACCGCATTTTAATCCGACTCGATGTTCATATGTGTGTGACCCGATAGGCTTCCGAATATGTTGGCCGTAGAGACACAAAGTGCAATTTACTAAAATGCCCTTCATACCTAACGATCACGGGATAGCGTCTAGCAACACACCGTGACCCCAATCATCGGAAGAGTCAAAAGCAATGACTACTACCTTTCATGTGAAGCAGTTACCGTGTAACTTACAATCCTATCGCTATAATAATATCCATACGATCGTATCTCGAGTGTCAATACATTGACGATCGTATCTTATAATCTGGATATCATGCTCTCTCGGAATAACACATTTACTCCCACTTTGCAAAGATTCTCGAGAGCTAGACATTCCTTATAAGAAGGCCATTTCGGATATTCAATCCCTATCATAGGATACGCAATCCCGGACGACCAATCATGTATACTCCGCATGCTTCAATATCATACCCAATCACTACCGCATGATCGCCCCGTGGTTAGGAGAAATCTCAATAGTGTCAAAGCATGACAATCCACACCGTGATGCCATGAAGACTCCGGTCAAAAAGGATAATTACACAACCGCCACATAGTGTGACACTTAATGTAAGTGGGTCGCCTAACGACGCATTCTACAATACACGCCCACGCATACGGTCAAGTGTCCCTACACTACGATAGCGAGATCTATCCCTACCTTCTAAAAGATAGAAGACATCCAATACGTCTTTAGTCGATTATATCATCAATGTCCCATTTGATAATATGTAAGACTAGAGACATTTAAGTACCAACCTTGTTATAGTGATTAGAGATCTCATCAACCATAATCACTATCATGGTTTCTCTATCATGATTGATACTAGGGACGTTACTATATATATACAACAAATAATATGAAGATAAACAATATATAATAACATAAGTGCTTTTATTAATCATAATAAAGTTATTACATGAACTAAATAGATCAGAATGACCCGACCGGTCGGATCCGGTCCGACCCGATTGGGTTTAGGACACCTTTCCAACAATCTACCACTTGGCCTAAAGCCAATCACCCATATGCCTAAGCCCGTGCAAGTGAACATGTTTCTCATGCTTAGCTTGAGACAATGCCTTGGTTAACGGATCGGCTATGTTATCATCCGTGTGGACTTTCTCTATCTTTACATCTCCTCTATCTACTATCTCTAATCAAGTGATAGCGCCGTAGCACATGTTTGGACTTCGATGAGACCTTGGTTCCTTTGATCGAGATATCGCTCCATTATTATCACGATGCAGGCATCGACCTTCAATGGAGGAACCACACCAAGTTCGTGAATGAACTTCTTCATCCAAATCGCTTCCTTTGCCGCCTCCGAGGTCGCTATGTATTCGGCTTCCGTTGTAGAATCTGCAGTAGTCTCCTCGCTTGGAACTCTTCCACCACCGCTCCGCCGTTAAGCGTGAAAACAAATCCAGATTGTGACTTAAAGTCATCCTTGTCGCTTGGAGGCGGCATCCGTGTAACCTCGTAATACTAAATCATCATTCCCGAAAACCAGGAACATATCCCTGAAGTACGTCTCAAGTACTTAAGGATATTCTTGACAAACAATCCAAAGTGACCATCACCTGGATTGGGTGGTACCTACTAGTCATACTAAGAGGGTACGAGACGCCTGGTCTTGTGCATAACATGGCATACATGATAGACCCGATTGCCAAGTATAAGGGACTTTACTCATTTGTGCCCTTTCCTCCTCTCGTCTTAGGACTCATTCCTTGGGATGTAGACCCCATGTGACATGGCAAAGCAATCCTTTCTTGATCGCTCCATGTCGAATCTCTTCAAGATCTTGTCTATGTAGGTGGATTCATGACATGCACCAAGCAACCTTTTAGATCTATCTCTATAGATCTTTATTCCGAGAATATAGTTGCCTCACCCAAGTCCTTCATAGAGAAGTTCTTGGATAACCAAGCTTTGACTGATTGTAACATAGGCACATCATTCCCTATGAAGCGATATGTCATCCACATAAAGCACTAGAACACAATGGCACTCCCACTAACCTTCTTGTAAACACAGGGCTCATCTTCGTTCTTGATGAAATCAAACTGTTTGATTATCTCATCAAAGCGAAGATTCCAACTCCGAGAAGCTTGCTTTAATCCATAAATGGATCTTTGCGTTTACACACCATCCTGGCGTCATTGGTTGTGAAACCTCAGCCGTGTCATATACACTTCCTCGCATGAGTTCCCGTTAAGGAAATTTGTTTTCACATCCATCTCGCAGATTTTCGTAATCATGGTATCTTTGCAATAGCAAGCAAAATTCTAATGGATTTTAACATGGCAACAAAGCAGAAGGTTTCATCATAGTCAACTCCTTGTCTTTGCTTATAACCTTTTGCCACCAACCTAGCCTTGTAGGTGGTCACGTTATCGTCCATGTCGGTCTTTCTCTTAAAGACCCATTTACACCCTATGGGAACTATTCCTCAGCGGATCAACTAAGTTCCAAACTTGGTTGTCCTTCATGGATTCCATCTCGTAATTCATGGCTTCAAGCCATTTCTCTTTGTCGTGCCTTAATAGCACCTCCTCATAAGTTCTGTGGTCCTCATCTTCCATGAGATACACGCCAGTGTACCTATCGGGTCCACGGCGTTCCCTGGTGGATCTTCGAGGTGTTATTGTGTCTACGGTAGGGGGTGGCGCCACATTTGTATGTGGTGTCTCCTCTACTTCCATCAACGGACTGTTATCCGTAAGTGGTTCTCGAATTTCTTCAAGATCAATCTTACTCCCACTGACCCTATCCAGAATAAACTCTTTCTCCGAGAAGTGGCGACCCCTGGCAACAAACACCTTTTGTTCCTCGGGGTGGTAAAATTGGTACCCTTTGGTTTCTAGGATAACCCACAAGCAGACATTTGTCGATCTAGGTTCCGATTTGTCGGGCATGGTTCGTTTCACATAAACTGGACATCCCCAAGGTTTCATGTAACCTAGTGTTGGTTTCTTCCCTTTGAACACTTCATAGGGAGTGGACTCAACCGTCTTTGATGGAACTCGGTTCAGTGTATAGGATGCGGTTTCTAGAGCATACCCCAAAACGATTTTGGAAGAATCGCATAGCTCATCATGGAACGTACCATGTCTAACAAAGTACGATTCCTCCTCTCGGATATGCCATTCATTTGTGGTCCCTGGAGGGGTCCATTCAGTAGAATCCCATTCTCCTTTAAATAACTTTGAAACTCTCCATCTAGGTATTCTCCACCTCGATCGGATCGAAGTGTTTTGATTTCTTTACCTAGTTGTTTCTCCACTTCACTTCGAATTCTTTGAACTTTTCAAGGCTTGGACTTATACTTCCTTAAGTATATATAACCATAGCGAGAATGGTCATCAGTGAAAGTGATAAAATAAGAGTATCCTCCTTTGGCTTGAATTGACATTGGGCCACACACATCAGTATGTATAAGCTCAAGCAATTCATTGGATCTTTGTCATCGTGATGCCATGAAGACTCCGGTCAAAAAGGATAATTACACAACCGCCACATAGTGTGACACTTAATGTAAGTGGGTCGGTCTAACGACGCATTCTCTAATACACGTCCACGCATACCCAAGTGTCCCTACACTTCGATAGAGCGAGATCTATCCTACCTTCTAAAAGATAGAAGACATCCAATACGTGTTAGTCCGATTATATCATCAATGTCCCATTTGATAATATGTAAGACTAGAGACATTTAAGTACCAACCTTGTTATAGTGATTAGAGATCTCATCAACCATAATCACTATCATGGTTTCTCTATCATGATTGATACTAGTGGACGTTACTATATATATACAACAAATAATATGAAGATAAACAATATATAATAACATAAGTGCTTTTATTAATCATAATAAAGTTATTACATGAACTAAATAGATCAGTAAATGACCCGACCCGGTCGGATCCGGTCCGACCCGATTGGGTTTAGGACACCTTTCCAACAGGATCGACTTCGTTTAAGCAATAAACAAACGAGTTAGTAGACGGTGGTTACCTTGGTTGATCTAAAAGATCGACGCTTTGACCGTCTAAGGAGAGTAGTTCGCATAGAGCCGCCCAAGTGTTCGGCCTCTACCGCTTAGTCCACACGACACCCGCCGGAATCCCATCATGGATTGCTATTGGAAAACTCCGGTTGCTAGACCGGCCGCTTTCCCTCTCTCCAACTCTCATAGGATGCTCTCCATTTTACACAAGAACTATTAGTTCTTGGAATTATGATGCATAAAAGAGCTTGACACCCACTTCCTATTTATAGTCATAGGTGGCGCCCAATAGAGTAGAAAGGAAGAAAACATTTTCCCAATAAAATAAGGAAAATATAATTGATTGATTTATCTCATTTATTACAATATCTCATATTAAATAAATCTAGGATATTGTCAATATCTTATATTGAATATTTCAAGATATTGTCAATATCTAATATGACTATCTTTATTTTATTACCATAAATCGATTTCTACACGTGTATATATCACATATATATTACACAAATAAATCTATACATAAATACTTTGGAAACAATCATGCACATGCATATCAATTATGCATCACACGCTGGGAGCCAAAATATATAAATATTAATATCTAATATTAATATATGGTAATACAATTAATTAAATTCAGACAATCCAAGTGTATCTTATACACTCCAAAATTGCGCCACATTTAGCCAATAAATTGGCATCCGAATATTCTTTAATTAATCAATATTATTAATATCTTGTATTTAATTTATTCATAATAAATAAATACCACCATATTAATTTACCACTATAACCCTTATAGTCTCGAGATAAACTTTTCTTATTTGGTTATCATCTATAACCACATTTTAATCCGACTAGATGTTCATATATGTGTGTGACCCGATAGGCTTCCGAATATGTTGGCCGTAGACACAAAGTGCAAATTACTTAAAATGCCCTTCATGCCTAACGATCACGGGATAGCGTCAAAGCAACACACCGTGACCCCAATCATCGGAAGAGTCAAATGCAATGACTACTACCTTTCATGTGAAACAGATTACCGTGTAACTTACAATCCTATCATTGTAATAATATCCATACGGTCGTTAGTCGAGTGTCAAAACATCAACGACCGTATCTTATAACTGGATATCAAGCTCTCTCAAGTAACTCATTTACTCCCACTTTGCAAAGATTCACGAGAGTAAGACATTCCTTATAAGAAGGCCATTTCGGATATTCGATCCCGATCATAGGATACGCGATTCCCGGACGACCAATCATGTATACTCCGCGATGCTTGATGATCATACCCAATCACTACCGCATGATCGCCCGTGGCTGTGGAAACCTCAATAGTGTCAAAGCATGACAATCCACACCGTGATGCCATGAAGACTCGGTCTTAAGGATAATTACACAACCGCCACATAGTGTGACACTTATCCGTGTAAGTGGGTCGACCTAACGACGATTCTCTAATACACGCCCACGCATACCCAAGTGTCTCTACACTTCGATAGACGAGATCTATCCTCGCCTTAAAGACAGAAGACATCTAATACGTGCTGGGATCGTTCATACTATCAATGCCCTGTTTAATAGTACATCAGCCTAGAGACATTTAAGTATCAAACTTATTAAAGTGATTAGAGATCTCATCAACCATAATCGCCTATCATGGTTTCTCTATCACAGTTTAATAAGGCTCAGAGAACTTGAAGATTACTAAGGCTCTAAACACTTATCTCAAAAAAATCAAATCCTAAGAACAAATAAACATTGGCTCTGATACCAACTGTGACGCCCCGTTCCCGGACACCGAGTCCTTATCCGGAAAAGAACGCCTGACATATATAATATCAAATAAAATCTACTATTATACATAATCCTTATCATAAACACAATGCGGAAGCAAAACGACTCGGGGAAAAATTCCAAAGATCAACTAGAACAAGATTCAATGCTGCACTAAAACCAAAATGGAAATTGAAACGTCTTACACCAATTCCAAAACAAAAGAAAACCGAACGATCTAGTCTTACATCAAAGGCCTCTAAAACGAGCTAAACAAAAACAACATTCAATTTGCATTAACAACATCGTTTAAATCAAAACTTGAAATAAAAGATAGTCTTCAAAACAACTTCAACAAAAAAAATCATGCATCATATGTCTTCATCGTTCTCATCTTCATCAAAAACCTGTTCATCTTCTCAAAACAAAGCATATAACGGTAAGTACATACGTACTTAGTAACGAGTAGAAGCTATTGAATAAAATACGTTTTATAATGAATGAAAGTAAACGCCGTCTTATTATTAAACCGTTATTAAGAGATCTTACATCAATCTATCACATTATATTCATAGTATAACATGAGGTCCTTAGGGTTACCAACTTAGCTTATATTTGTTACAACATGTTTGCGAGGGCACTACACTTAGTGAGATATGCACTAAGACAAAAGACGCAACCCTATAGAGATAAATCTCTAGCGGTCCCAAGATAGTCATTCCACTTTGTCTGGTCAACCCTAGAGAGCTGACCGGTGAATGTCTATCTCGTTCGTGAGTTTGTCCGGCGGAATGATCACTACTTTATCTGGCGGGTCTAGAATCTGGCAGTGATCATCACCACTTTATCTGGCCAACCATCACATTGCCGATATTGTACTGTGCCTATCCAAACTCTCATGATGTTTAACATTTTATCTAGTCAAATATGTTTATTAAGTGATTAGCTAGCCACCTAAGTTCATTCAGGAAAAAGCTCCCTACTCCCTCTTCTTAGACCCTTAGACTCAAGCTAGCAATTACACAGACAATGATGAACCCTAGTTCATCAAAGCACAAGGTCAATCCTAAGTTTCCGACGGTCCCAAGTTTCATCCATAAGAAATCCACTTGGTGCAGAACTAAACGCATCAAAAACCTATTCATGGCTTTGTAATATTCATGAATGTTTATTATTATTATCTGGAACAAAACAAAATATGGACAAGTCAACTGGTCTTTTGTTTGTCCTGCTACATTCGGATCAAATGATTGAGGTAAATAAATGTACATAACTAATTTAGTTTGTTTTTTTTTTAACAACCAGTCAGCCTGGAGATTTCACCCGATACCCGCAAAGCACAACACATATAGTTTCAAACTATATAATCCCAAAAGAAAAAGAAACAAATAAAATAAAATAAAAACAAAGAACCTATAATTTATAGGTACTGATAACTATTTAACCCATTAATGATTTGTTGGCCGACGCATGTTACCTGAACATGGTGGTTCTGCTCCGGCCCCGACGCGTGTATATTTAATGTTATAATACACATCAAATAACATAAAAGCGTCATCAAAATTGATCAATTCGGATAGAACACCTCTTTACTTTACATTAATCATTATAAAACATTAATCATTCAATATGAAAACTCCATTACCTTTTATAGCGAGCAACACAACCAAATCTATGATTTGATAGCCAAAAGCCTAGCCTTTAACATCAACCTACAATTGATTAAACACAAACGATCAATCTACGATTCTGAACCCAAAAACACAGCCCTTACGTTGATCAACAATGCCTAAACCAAGAATTACTTCCAAAACTCAAGAATTCTAAAAGAGGCTAAAAACTTACCGCCACCTAACGAAGAACTTCTTGGCTCACAAGATTCCTTGTTTCAAGACGATTCTTTTCTTCTTCTTGCGTCTGCGCAATCGAGTCACAGATTAGCCACAAAATCCAAGAGATCCTTTCTTCTTCTTCTTGAATCCCCAGAGCAAAACTCACGTAAAAACCATTTCTGATAACTGAGCAAATAATGGGAGAAGTTTATGGCAATTAAAGGCCCATTATTACTTAATTAAAAGAATCTTTTTTTTATAAAAAAATAAATCCCAAAATCTTTTCAAAACCCTTTTATTTTCTCTTTTCCTTTTCTTTAATTCCATTAATTAAAATAAATTTAATATTCTGATTTTTATTAAATGACTAAAATGCCCTTTTTCGAAAATCGGAATATTACAACCATAGCTGCTCTACATGGTGCATCACATTGTTTTCGTTGAATCTATCTTGTGAAAGTTGATTTGGAGCCAATAATCGACTTTTCCAATATCGATTTTCAGGACCGACTCTGCGGAAAATCGGTTTTTAGCTTTAGAATCGATTTTTACAAAAACGATTCTGCTGTGACGCATATATATTAATGTGATATACCGATAGAATAATTATGATGTAAAAAATAAAAATAAAAATAAAAAAAATCACCAGTTTTTTTTTTTCTTATCAAAATGCCTAATATAATGTCGGTGAGGATGGGTGGGGCAGAATGTGTAGAGGAGGTAGGGGCTTAATGAATGAATTGGAAATAAACAAGGGATGTCCTTCATTAAAGGCAATCTGGCCTCCAACCATTTAACGTCCCATTTTATCATTTCTGCTGTCTATGTAAAGGCATCAATATATAATTGATAAATTCATCAGAGCCAAGCACATGACATTTTGTCTATGAATCCCTTTTATACATGAAATTTTCACTATAATTCATCAATTCTTATAGGTTTAATTATCATCAATATACATCATAAATGAAATTAAGCTGACGAAATCAATAAACGATCGAGAAGATCCATGACTTGAGTCGTTACATTCTGGAGGGACGCTTTCTCTATGGTATTCCTGAGTGGAATATATCATAATTGAAGGTTTTAGTTGGAGGGTTACATATCAATTATCATTATTGATTTCAAAATTCCCAAACACATCACACATCCATGTAAAGCACAAAATCTTTTCTTTTCACAAAGTAGAAAAGGCACAAATCATCACCAGGAATCCCGGCAACACAAAAGAGTTAAAGTAGCTTCCCACCAATTATATTTCCATACAGTTAAAGAAAAGAAAAAAAAAAAAAACTAGACCAATATAGTCATAATAATATCACACAACTCGCAGTATATGCATAACTGCAACAGCAACTGCAACTGCAACTGCAACGCCATTCATTTACTCAACCAGCACCGCCATGCTTCCACCGTCCTCCTCCTCCCTTCACCTCCCCATGCCTTCTGAGTTCAAAAAATCAAAGAACACCAGCAGTACTCTTAGGATTGCTTTGACTTCTTTGCAAAACCACATCTCCATTCACCCTCGTTTTTGCTTCTTAGCTTCTTTTCTACTCCTCCAAGCTTTCATTCTCTTATTCTCTCCCCCTTCTTCAACCAAACCCCACTCCCCTGCTCCAAAAACACTTGTTTCCGTCTCCGAAAACGCAGATTCCGGCGGAGAATGCCATTACGGCAAGGTCTACGTCTATGATCTCTCTTCGATGTACAACAAAGAATTAGTCCTCTCAAACTGCGACGATCTTCATCCTTGGAGATGGCAATGCGGAATCGGTACCAACGACGGCTTCGGAAAACACGCCGCCGAGCTGGAGACGCTTTTGCCGGAGGATCTGGCATTGGCATGGTACCGGACGAACCAATTTTCCACTGAGTTACTCTTTCACAACCGCCTTCTTAACTATAAATGCCGTACGAAAGAGCCGGAATCTGCTACGGCGTACTACATCCCCTTTTACGCTGGACTCGCAGTGGGGAAGTTTCTATGGACTAACGACACAGTGAAACGAGACTGGCATTGCAACAAGATGCTCGAGTGGGTCCAGAGCCAAAATTATTGGAGAAAATCTCACGGCTCAGATCATTTCATCACCCTGGGTCGAATCACATGGGATTTTCGTCGATTAACCGACCCGGAAAAACAATGGGGATCCAGCTTCCTCAATATGGCGGGTATGGAGAAGATTACCCGGTTTACGATTGAGAGAGCTCCTTGGGACCCACACGACATCAGTGTGCCGTACCCCACCGGATTCCACCCTCAATCTAAAGCACAGCTAAGGAAATGGCAGCAATTTGTAGCTAATCGCAACCGTACGAGTCTGTTCACCTTCGTCGGCGCCGCCCGTGACGGCGCAGGAAACGATTTCAGGTCGCATTTACTGAGTTACTGTTACAATGAGTCGGCTAAATGCCGGGTTGTGGATTGCGGGTTGATCCATTGTAGCAATGGTTCTTTGGACATTCTTCAGGCTCAGTTGAGCTCCGAATTTTGCTTGCAGGTTTGTATTTTCTTCGGTTGATTTCTGATTTTTTTTTTTTTCGTTTTTCTTGTTAGTTGTTATTGTTGGCTCTATGTGGAATATATCGATTTTAAATCTAATCTCAATATTCAACTTTAATGAAATATCTCAAAAATCGAATTTTGCTTGGAATGTGTTGTATTATAATTTCACTGTGTTGCCAATAGGCAATAGCATTAGTTTTCTCCAAAGGATATACCTACAACAATTCACATAACTTATTTTTACCTGGTTTATTGCCCAATGACATGGTAACTCGGTGGTAAAAGAGGAACAGTGTTGTAGCGATTGTTTCGTCGTTGTGCTGATTGTGGAAGTTCGATACTCGTATCGATTTCTAAGAAGAAATTGTCTTTACAAATTGAACCACTTTCGATTTGCATCTTCCACAAAACTCGGGACGTTAGTTTTATGTTATGTGTATGACATTTGTATTGTTTCTAAGCTCATAACACATAGTACAACCTTAACATGTTTATATTCCTCTTATTTAAATCTTCATCAATTGCAGCCGAAGGGAGATAGCTATACGAGGAGGGCAGTTTTCGACTGCATGATAGCAGGATCAGTCCCTGTATTTTTCTGGAACAGAACTGCATATGATCAATACCAATGGTTTCTACCAGGACAGCCCGAGAGTTATTCGGTGTTCATAGACCACGAAGACGTTACAACGAATGGAAAATCAATCAAAAAAGTTCTGGAAAGTTATAGTAAAGAAAGTGTAAAGAAAATGCGCGAAAAAGTGATAGAAACAATACCGAACATTGTGTATGGAAGGCCTAATAGTGATGAAGGTTTGGAGTACTTTAATGATGCTTTTGATATTGCTGTTGAAGGTGTAATGCAAAGGATTTGGGAAGAAAAAGTGTTTGGTATTAATGGTGTGGAGGAAAAAGAGATGGCTGCAGATGACGTGGAAGAAGATTTATCAAGATGAGAAATTGGTTTGCAGCAAACGAAGATTTTTTTTGTCATTGATTTGAAGCATTTTGACAAGAAATTGTGGTAGCAATTGCATTTTGGGGAAAAAAATTATATATCCTACGACTGCTATAAGTTGGTTATAATGTGTTGGGAAATTTTTACCCAAAGAGTCTTTTCGCTGCACTGCTTTATTGTCTCTTCACAGCATACGTCGTATATCCAAACTAAAGCAGTCTTTGAAGAAGAAAGAACGGGTAAGAATTTCCCCATATGTTATGCATTATATCGACTTTCTTTTGGTAGTAGAGTGCACGTGTATGATGAAAGAGAAAGAGAGTAAAAATATATGGTTATAATTATTACAATTGGTACAATGGTGTGGCATAATATCTCTCTATATCGGGTGGATTTTGATGTCTAAAGTGTTGATTTATGGAGTGCATTTATAATTTGTATTGCCAAATGTTAGAATTTGTCATTATTAATGGACATAAGATGATGTAGCAATGATGTGGTAAATGACAATATGTGTATATTATTATGTAATACATTGATTTTTTTTTTTCGTCGCTCAAAGCTTCAGGTATCCGGAATCAACCGGTCCGATTAATCCAGGAGTTGATTAAGGGCCGGTATCTTTCAGAAATCGACTCTTACTCAGCCAGTAGTGGTAAGGCCTGATCGACGAGAGATTTTATGGTCAGAATGATTGTAGGAAGGTTATAATGAAATGACATACATTGTAGTCTCTCATTTTACTCTCTTTCATATAATACACTTTTATCACGCATGTGAGAAGTTAGAAAGAATGGTTGAATGTGCCGTACTCGATAAAACGTTTCTACAACAATCAGTATTTTAAAATTTCACCTGATGAAGAGGTTTTTCAACATGGCTTCTATAAATTCTATGTTAGGACAAATGTTGATGCTGGGTTTATGTAATTAATGGATTCATTTGATGACTAAAATAGAGTCGTTAGATCGAGTTTTGGGGCCTGACATGAGGAATCCACCTTTATTCTATGTTAAGGTCCTAATTTTAAGAGGGGATAATGTATTATCTAATATTAATTATACATTACCATGATAAATGATTAAGACAATGAAAATTAATCATTTTAGGTTAAGCAGTGTCGATAGACTTAAATAGTTATCGAATTTAATATTTCAAATACGTCGCTTGATTTGGATGTTGTGTGAATGATAAAGTAATGATTGAAATTGTAATAAAATACGTAGGAAAATAGTTTAAAAAAGTGTAATTCATTTATCCCATGCTGCATGATTAATTACTTCAATTGGACTCAATATTTAAGATGTGGAATTGCATTCAGAGGCATTACCTAATGGGCGAAAGAATTTTGTGGAGGAGAAGAACCTAGATGGCTAAAAGTTTGTAATTCTTTTGTCCCATATTCCTTAAATGCCTTGGGTTGAAATATTTTTTTGGCTAAATTTTGCATTAAATTTTTCCAGAAAATTACTAAATCGAAATACTGCATCCTTTCGGTCCTGAACTGTTTCAAACGAGATATCAGTTCAACTGATAATTTCAAAACATAAGAGTTTTATCTTCTTAATGAAATGTTGCTTACTGCTATGTTACAACCTTCTAAACAAACTGAACGATATGCATAATGCATCCCTCAGTTTCAAACGAGATATCGGTTCAACTGATAACTTCAAAACACAAGAGTTTTATCAGGAAATTCTTACATGATAACTCCATCTGTCTGAAGTTATCATGTGAGTCAATCTTGACTACACAGTTTCTATATGGATCAATTTGGACCACATGGTTTCAATGTGTTAGAGTATCCTTTTATATTAGTAAGAGTTGGAGGACTATTTTGTAATATCCTTAAGTGGAGAATCTAGTATAGATTTGTGTGCTACATGTGTCATGGTGTATGAGTGACACATGTCCTTTGTGTTGGAATAGTGTCCTAAACCCAATCGGGTTGGACCGGATCCGACCGGGTCGGATCATTTCTACTATTTCTTTGTGTTTATACATATATTAAATGGCTTTTATATTGTCATATATATGTTCTTTTAAAGAACCAATTATGAATTGTTATATGATAACGTCCTTAGTATTAAACTGTGATAGAGAAACCATGATAGGCGATTATGGTTGATGAGATCTTTAATCACTTTAATAAGTTTGATACTTAAATGTCTCTCTAGATGTACTATTAAACAGGCATTGATAGTATGAACAAAGCTAGCACGTATTAGATGTCTTCATCTTTAAGAGGCGAGATAGATCTAAATCATCGAAGTGTAGACACACTTGGGATGCGTGGGCGTGTATTAGAGAATGCGACGTTAGATCGACCCACTTACACAGATAAGTGTCACACTATGTGGCGGTTGTGTAATTATCCTTTGGACCGAGAGTCTTCGTGGCATCACGGTGTGGATTGTCATGCTTTGACACTATTGAGGTTTCCCAGCCAGCGGGCGATCATGCGGTAGTGATTGGGTATGATCATCAAGCATCGCGGAGTATACATGATTGGTCGTCCGAAATCGCGTATCCTATGATTGGGATCGAATATCCGAAATGGCCTTCTTATAAGGAATGTCTTACTCTCGTGAATCTTTGCAAAGTGGGAGTAAACGAGTTACTTTGAGAGAGCATGATATCCAGATTATAAGATACGGTCGTTGATGTTTTGACACTCGACTAACGACCGTATGGATATTATTACAAATGATAGGATTGTAAGTTACACGGTAATCTGTTTCACATGAAAGGTAGTAGTCATTGCATTTGACTCTTCCGATGATTGGGGGTCGTGGTGTGTTCTTTAGACGCTATCCCGTGATCGTTAGGTATGAAGGGCATTTTCGTAATTTGCACTTTGTGTCTACGGCCAACATATTCGAAGCCTATCGGGTCACACACATAAGAACATCTAGTCGGATTAAAATGTGGTTCTGAGATGATAACCAAATAAGGAAAGTTTATCTCGAGACTATAAAGGTTATGGTGGTAAATTAATATGGTGGTATTTATTTATTATGAATAAATTAAATACAAGATATTAATAATATTATATTAATTAAAGAATATTCCGGATGCCAATTTATTGGCTAAGGTGGCGCAATTTGTGTGTGTATAAGATACACTTGGATTCACAAGAATTTAATTAATAAGATTACCATATATTAATATTAGATATTAATATTTATATATATATGCACTCATACGTGACTTGCACATATGATGTGCATGTGCGCACCAAATGTATATACATATATAGATTTATTTTGTGTAATATATATATATATATGATATATATATACATGCCAGTAAATTGATTTATAGTAATAAAATAAATATAGTCAATATAAGATATTGACAATATCTTGAAATATTCAATATGAGATATCGACAATATCCTGATTTATTTGATATGAGATATTTTAATAAATGAGATAAATCAATCAATTATATTTTTCTTATTTTATTGGAAAAAAGTTTTCTTCCTTTCTACTCTACTTGGGGCGCCACTTCTACTATAAGTAGGAGGTGAGTGTCAATTTCTTTCAGACAACACAATTCCAATTTAATAGTAGTTTTGTGTAAAAAATAGAAGATCCATAGAGAGTTGGAGAGAGGGAAAAAGGCGGTCTAGCAACCGGAGTTTCCAATAGCAATCCATGATGGGATTCCGACGGGTTGTTCGTGTGGACTAGCGGTAGAGGCCGAACGCTTGGGCGGCTCTATGCAGAACTACTCTCCTTAGACGGTCAAAGCGTCGATCTTTTAGATCAACCAAGGTAACCACCGTCTACTAACTCGTTTGTTTATTGCTTAAATGAAGTCGATCTTGGTTAAAAGGAAATAAAATTTTAAATTCCGCTGCGTTCCCGCGTAGATTTCCTAACACTTTGTACCCCTTTTATGTAACAACTCTCAAGCAATGATAGACATTCTGGATTATTCATTTCTCTAAGTTGGTATCGGAGTTGGTTTCTCCGGCCATGGCGACCGCCGGTAATACGCCACCGGTAGAAGGGTCACAGACCACCTCTAGTCATACCACCATCACTCTAAGCTCAATCGTTCCACCACCAGTTCTTTCCACTGAACCAGTAATCTCAAATATTCCATCGATCAACTTTCCTAGCCGGACAATTACATACTCGTCCGTTCCAAGTCTTACTATGACAACTCCGACGATGTCCTTTTCTAGCCCCATTTCGTCGGCCTTGTTTCGCTCCTCCCTTTCCCCAAATGTTTCATCCATTACACATGCTACGCCACCATTTGGAGGAAATCTGACACCAAACTTCACCGTCAAACTTGGACGGAATAACTATCTCCTGTGGAGGTACTCGATTTTGCCGGTCATCCGAGGTCACCGTCTCGAAGGCCATGTGTTTGGCACCAAACCCAAGCCACATGAGTTTGTTTATACAACTGGGAATCTATCTGTGCCAATCAAAAATCCAGCTCATGATGACTGGGAAACAATGGATGCACTGCTGCTTGGATGGATGCTCGGATCCATGACGGAGCAAGCACTCCTTGAAGTGGTTGGATGTGCTACTGCAGCTGAGGTATGGCATACACTTGAACTCCTTCACAACAATCAGGCTGAATCTCGCATCCTGGAGCTTAAGGACGCTCTCACTAAGATTGAGAAAGGTAACAAGTCTATGGCCGATTACTTGGCTCAAATGAAAACGCATGGTGATGAATTAGCCTCTGCTGGGTATCCCGTGTCACAATCTGAATTAATACTTGCCACTCTTGGAGGATTGACCAAAGAGTATGAATCTATGATTGTCAATGTCACCTACTGAGTTGGGTCTTTGTCTTGGCAGAGGTTCAAGCCCAACTCCGACCCATGAGCGTCGATTGCTCGGTTTAATCCATCCCCAGCACTAGATCTATCTCAATCTAGTGAAAATTACACTCAAATGTATACAGGAGGTAACAGAGGATCAAATGGTCGAGGAAGAGGAAATGGCAGAGGTCAACAAGGTTCTGGTTCTGGAACTGGAAGAGGAGGAGGTCGTTCCAGGGGTGGTAGAACCAGTGGTAGAGGTTCGAGCAATGGCCCAAGACCAACATGTCATATCTGCTTGAAGGTGGGACACATTGCCTCTGGGTGCTGGCACAGATATGAGTCCAATTCACAAGGAAATGGCACCCAGAATACTGGGAACAGGCAAGTGGCAGCTTATATTGCATCCCCAGAGATGATTGGAGATCCAAGTTGGTATGCAGACTCAGGTGCAACAAACCATGTAACCCCAGACATGGCCAATCTGCAGATTAAATATGAGTATGATGGTAAGGAGTCACTCACTGTTGGTAATGGTCATAAATTGCATATTGCACACACTAGACATTCTATTATTGCACCAGATATTCATCTAAATGATATACTGCATGTTCCACATATGAAAAAGAATCTCCTTAGCATTTCCAGACTAACATCTGATAATAATGTTTTTGTTGAGTTTCATGGTTCAAAATGTTTTGTGAAGGACAAAGTGTCAAAGAGAGTACTTCTGGAAGGAACCCTGGTAAATGGCATGTATCAGATTCAGCATCCTACCAGTGAAGCTCAGCTTGTCAACAAGAGGTCCCTTCAATCCAATCCTAATGTTCCTAGTAGCTATGTTGTCTCTAGTGTGTCTACTGAGACTAGTCCTGATGTATGGCATAGAAGATTAGGGCACCCTAGTGTCAAGGATTTAAATAAAGTTATTTCTGATTATGGTGTAAACATTCAAGGCACTGTTTCCTTTTGTGATGCCTGCCAGTTAGGAAAATTACATGTTGTTCCCTTTAATTGTTCTTCTAGTCATGCTGCTACTGTTCTTGAGTTGATTCACACTGATACATGGGGCCCTGCCCCTGTGCATTCTACTTCTGGTTTTTCTTATTACATCCATTTTATTGATGATTTCAGTAGATTCACCTGGATTTACCCCTTAAAGCATAAATCAAAGGCTCTTAACACATTTGTTCAGTTCAAAAAACTGGTTGAAAACACTTTTAATACAACCATTAAAAGCAGTGCGATCATTTGGGGAGAATCTGAAGTTTTGAGTCTGTTCTTGCTACACATGGCATCAAACAGACACCCCTGCCCTTACATTCATGAACAAAATGGGAGGGCAGAAAGGAAACACAGACACATAGTAGAGTCTGGTCTAACTTTTTTGGCTCAATCTTCTATGCCTCTCAAATACTGGTGGGATGCCTTCCATCATGCTGTGTCTATTATCAACATTTTGCCTACACCTGTCTTAAACCACAAGTCACCATTTGAAGCCATTTATAAAAAGAAGTCTGCACTTAATATGATCAAAACCTTTGGCTGCACCTGCTATCCCTACCTCAGACCATATCACACTCACAAGTTTCAGTATCACACTCAGAAATGTGTGTATCTTGGCCTCAGTCACACACACAAAGGTCATAAATGCATGGATATAAATGGTAGGATATACATAACTGTCCATGTCAAGTTTAACGAGTCAGAGTTTCCCTATAAATCTTTGCATCCCACTAGTACTGCTACTGGATCATCCCAGACTATTGTTTCTAATGATATGCTCTCTTGTCCCAGTTATCACTCTTTGTCAGATATACAGGTGCAGGGCAACTCTCCAGAAGTACACTCTCCAGGCCATGTGCATTCAACACCTACACACACTGATCCCGATGAGACATCACATTCTGCATCACCATCAAATACTGGTGCACCTCCATCACCTCATAGTGCATCTCATGCTCCTTCCTTATCATCCACATATGAGTCCCCTTCACAGTCCAGTGATTCATCTTCATCACCATCACCACCACCAAGACATCAAATGCAGACTAGGTCTAGAAGTGGGATCACAAAACCTAAGAAGATGTTCAGCCTGACAGTTACTATGGAGACAGATGACATTTTGGAACCTGCAAATGTTCAGCAGGCCCTGGTTGATCCAAAATGGCACAAAGCAATGCAAGAAGAATACCTTGCCCTCACTCAAAATCAGACCTGGGAGCTAGTGCCTCACCATCCATCTCAGAACCTGGTGGGAAACCGTTGGATCTACAAAACAAAGCTGAGACCAGATGGAAGTGTATTGAAATATAAGGCAAGATTGGTTTCCAAGGGATTCAATCAAAATGAGGGCATTGACTATACAGAAACCTTCAGCTCTGTGGCAAAGGCAGGAACAATCAGAGTCATTTTAGCCATTGCAGCCTCCCTGAACTGGAGTATACATCAGGTTGACATCAATAATGCCTTTCTAAATGGCAGATTGTATGAATCAGTGTTTATGCCACAGCCTGAAGGATTCATTGATACTAATAGACCTGATTATGTTTGTCACTTGAAGAAAGCACTGTATGGATTGAAGCAGGCCCCAAGAGCCTGGTTTGATGAACTCAAGAATCAGTTGATCAATTGGGGATTCACTCAGTCTGTGTCAGATACTTCTCTATTCATCATGAGGCACAAAAACACACTGCTGTATATGTTGGTTTATGTTGATGATTTCCTCATCACTGGCAATAGTACAGAAGCAATACAAAGATTCATCCAACTTTTGAATAGCAGGTTTCCCCTGAAAGATCTTGGTCAGCTCAGTCATTTCCTATGAGTGGAAGCTTATAGAGATGCCAGTGGTATACTACTCACACAAAAACACTACCTCAAACAGTTGCTTCACAGGCTGAATATGGAAAATGTGGAACCATGCCCCACACCTATAGTAACAGGGAAGTCTTTTGTTCCAGATGAAGGAATACCTATGAAAGATCCATCTCTGTATAGAAGTCTGATAGGAGCCCTTCAATATTTAACCTTTACAAGACCGGATGTAGCTTTTGCAGTCAATACTCTAAGTCAATTTATGCATTCTCCTAAGGATGTACACTGGCAGGCACTCAAGAGAGTTTTGAGATACCTAAAAGGGACAATGGAGTTTGGCTTACACTTCAAATCACAGGGCAGTCTTACACTTACTGCTTATACAGATGCTCAACTGACACTTACTGGATATAGTGATGCAGATTGGGGATGCTGCAAGTATGACAGGAGGTCTGTAGCAGGGCATTTGATGTGATCCTTGACCGAATCAGATCTGAATGCCGAGGATTTGACTGATGGCACCAATAAGACGAGCACCTCGACCTTTGGTTAACCCGTAACCAAAAACCTTGGTATAACCTAAACCCTTAGATAACCCGTATCTAAGAACCTCGGTGTGTGGACACCCACAAGATGCGCGCCACGACCTTGATAAGTCCGGTTGGAATCCTCCACGTGAGAAAACTCACCAAAGCTTAATCGCTTTAAATAAAAGAATATATATCACTCAAATTATTCAACTGATTGTAAAAGTTACATATGATGCCTTTTTATAGGCTAGAATGAAAAACATAAACTACTCCCAAACCGATGTGGGACAAACTTATTAGAAATAGAAATAGAAATAAAAATAAAAATAAAAGAAATAAATACTAATAAAATTCTAAGAAAATCTTCCAATCTTGCAATGTGGGATAAAATTCTTCCTTCTTCCACTCTCATTCTTTTTCTTCTTTTTCCTTCGGAAACCACCATGAATCTTGCCCGGGATCACATCATTCCCTCCCGGTTCGGAAAGGATTCGACCTCGAATCCGAACATCAACATCTCGAACTATACCCGGTGTAATGGATTTGCTCTCCAACTTGGCTCCAATGTTAACAACGTGAGGTGGTGGATCTTTATGTACCTGCAATAAAGAAAAAGAAGAACCCGAACGAACAGCCAATGAAGTTAAACATGTCTTCTTTTCTCCACTTTGCACCATAGAATTTGCACCCATTGGTTGCCTTTGAACCTCCCGACTTTGAGCAAATTTAAGCTGCTCCGCATGTGCTTCTTGGGGTGATAATGAAACCAAAGTAACCTTCTTGCCCCGGTGATGTAATGCGTACGTGTTCAAGAACCCATCATAGTGAACTCGCCGATCAAATTGCCAAGGCCTACCAAGAATAACATGTGCAATATGAATAGGCACTACATCACACATAACCGTATCCTCGAACATCCCAACTTTAAAAGTGATCATCGCTTGCTTTGTAACTCTAACTTCCCCACATGTATTCATCCATTGTAGCTTGTATGGTTGGGGATGTTTAGTAGTCTCAATGTTCATCTCTTCGACCAATTCTTTGCTAACAACATTGGTGCAACTACCCGAATCGATGATCAAACCGCACAACTTATCTTCGATAAAGCAACGTGTTTGAAAAATGTTTTCACGGTGCGCACTAGCATTTACTTTGACTTGGTCCTCCACAACTTTCTTATTCACACAAATAAATCCTTCAGCCCAATCTCGAGTGGGCTTATCTCCTCGGAATCACTCCCATTTTCCTCTTCGGATTGTGACATGTATTCTTTCTCACCATGCTTTTCTCCCACAACAATCATTACTCGCTTATTCGCACAATCACTTGCCTTATGCCCAATACCTTTACACTTGTAACATCTAAGCTCGTGAGTGGGTGGATGTGGTGTGGCTTGAGCTTTACCATCTGTTGTTTTCCTTAGCTTTGTAAGCCTCATTGGAAGACAAACGGTTTGGCCTCGGTGGGCTAGAACGTGAGCCATCATCTACAGGTTGAAAAGAACGATAAGAATAGGAATTACGAACTTCGTTTCTTCAAATGCTTTTTCATCAAAATTGCCGCATGAACCATCTTTCTAAAGTATCACAATCCTTCATTTCAACCGGATGTGAAATCTCAGGCCTCAAACCACTCAAAAATCTTGCCATGGTGGCCTCGTAATCCTCTTTCACACTGCGAATCAAAGTCACTCCATCTCTTGATAGTAATCTTCCACGGACTGATTACCCTGTGTAAGTGTTTGCAATTTCAGCATCATTCACGGTAATATGAATCTGGTACAAATCTTTCGCTTCATTTCCCGCTTAAGTTCATTCCATGTCTTGACAAGGTCATCCCTTGCCCTACGCCTACTAACAAGTAGTTGTTCCCACCAAATTGCGCGTATCCTCAAACTCAAGCGTTGCCAACCGTGCTTTGTTTTTCTCCGAGTAGTTATTACACCGAAAAATCTGCTCCACTTTACGCACCCAATCTAGATACGCATCAGGATCATTTGTACCCCTTAAATACCGGAATCTTCATCTTTATTCGCCTCATATTGTTGTTGTCTTCATCACTACCATCACTGCTATTATTACCCGAACGCACAGAATCATCTTCATCTTCTCCCTCAACTCGAGCCCCCACTCTATCTCGTCTCCTCCTAGCTTCTCTACCATCACGACTACCGCCATCACTACGGTCATCCTCCGACCACGGCCAACTCTATCAACATTGGGAGTAGTGACTCCCTCAACATTTCCGCAATTGAGTCACCATATCTTCCATCTTAGCATCCAGACGCCGATTCATATCCGCAAATTGACGAGCATTCTCATCAGACTGTCCTTCCGCGAACAACCGAAAACTAGTTTGGATAGCACTCTCCTCTTCACGCTCCTTTGACATTGTGAATTGCAATAGAATATCCTCACGTCACTCGTGTTTGCACTCACCCTCGTGTGGAGATCCAACCGTGGACAAATCAAAATAATGAGTGCAAAAACCAAGGAACTTAAATATGGCACTAGGATGTCGGTTAAAAAAATGAAGAAGATATTTTTTTTTTTTTGGGTGTACTAGAATCACGGGTGTGATAAAAATCACACCAAGGGTGTGAAACCTACGTTAAATTGGCCTGGTTTTTTTTTTTTTTTTTTTTTTTTGTTTTTTTTTTTTTTTTTTGTTCCAGCCAATCAAGGAATGCAAGTAGGAAAAATTTGGGGTCAAATGTCAAATATGACGGCAAGATCAGAGAATTCCCTGAATTTAATTTAAATTTTTTTTTTTATAATTTATTTATAAAGAAACAGGACGGACGCAGGTAGCAAGAAAAACACAAAAGCTGGATTTTTTTTCCTTTTATTGAAGACACAACAGCGGAGACAACTTTGCTGGAATTTTTTTTTTTTTTAATATAAGAAACGCAACACGATAAAACAACTGGGAATATAAGGGTTTTTTTTTTTTTTTTTTTTTTTAATACGAGAGACAAGGAAAACAACAGAAGATGTATTGAACCAAGGAATTTGCAGGGATTATAGAACGAAAAAAAAAAAGAAATTAAAAGGGATATTTGGATACCGTCGAGCTCTCATCTTCGATACCAATTGATGTGATCGGTGACCGAATCAGATCCCGAATGCCGAGGATTTGGTGATGGCACCAATAAGACGAAGCACCTCGACCTTTGGTTAACCCGTAACCAAAACCGGCAGTATAACCTAAACCCCAGATAACCCGTATCTAAGAACTCGGTGTGTGGACACCCACAGTGACGCCACGACCTTGATAAGTCCGGTTGGAATCCTCCACGTGAGAAAACTCACCAAAGCTTAATCGCTTTAAATAAAAGAATATATATCACTCAAATTATTCAACTGATTGTAAAAGTTTATATATGACGCCTTTTATAAGCTAGAATAAAAACATAAACTACTCCCAAACCGATGGGACAAACTTATTAGAAATAGAAATAAAAATAAAAATAAAAGAAATAAATACTAATAAAGTTCTAAGAAAATCTTCCAATCTTGCAATGTGGGATAAAATTCTTCCTTCTTCCACTCTCATTCTTTTTCTTCTTTTTCCTTCGGAAACCACCATGAATCTTGCCCGGGATCACATCAGCATTGCATGTACATTGGCGATTCCTTGGTCACATGGAGCTCAAAAAAACAACAAGTTGTCTCTAGGTCAAGCACAGAGTCTGAATACCGGAGTTTGGCTAATGCAGCAGCAGAAATCACATGGCTTAAGTCTCTACTGAAAGAACTGGGGGTTCAAATCAACACCACAACAGTCATCTACTGTGATAACATCAGTGCAAATTCCTTGTCACAGAATCCAGTGTTCCATGCTAGAACCAAACACATCGAAATTGATGTTCATTTTGTAAGAGATCAAGTCCTCAAGGGAGAGTTGGTGGTTGACTACATACCATCCTATGAACAGCCTGCTGACATCTTCACCAAAGCTCTATCAACTATAGCTTTTATTCCTTTTCGTGCCAAACTCAATGTTGAACATCATCCACATTTAGTTTGAGAGGGGATGTTAGAGTATCATTTTATATTAGTAAGAGTTGGAGGACTATTTTGTAATATCCTTAAGTGGAGAATCTAGTATAGATTTGTGTGCTACATGTGTCATGGTGTATGAGTGAAACATGTCCTTTGTACCCCTTTTATGTAACAACTCTCAAGCAATGATAGACATTCTGGATTATTCATTTCTCTAAGTCAATGTCACACAGTTTCAATTTCCATTGAAATTGTGTGGTCCAGATTGATCCACATGGTAACTTTCCACGGATGAAGTCACTCCAAATAACTTCTCAGTTTTATCTCCACAATGAAATGTTGTTTATTGCTTTGTAACTTCCTTCTGAACAGATTGTCTGAATATTTAACGTACTTCTCACACAAAACTAAGAAATTGTATTTTCAGATCACTGTACACCCCTTTATTTCATTTTAGGTCGGGTCAGATCTGACATTTTTTTTAAGTTCCACTTTCAAATTCCAACGTACTGCCTAAAATTAGTGAGTCCGTTGGAATATAACACAGCCAAAAAAAAGCAGCCTGAATGTAATACAACGGGAAGGGGGAAATGCAACGTGAGTGGAATGTGTATATATATATATATATATATATATATATATATATATATATATATATATATATATATATATATATATAAATGGTAGGTATTTGCACGCAGGCGTGGAAAAATAGTAAGCCCGTGCAACTTTGCACGGGCTCTTCCTAACAATTTCAACGCTAAGACTTAAAAAAATCTAGTCTAACCTAACTGACTGACGCGAAATGAAATTATAAAAACTTACAATGACTGATTTTATAATTTTCTCGACAAACTGGTTGGAGCCTAGAAACAAAATTTATGTAAGCGGGCCGTGCAACTTTGCACGCGGGCTCTTCCTAACAATTTCAACGCCAAGACTTAAAAAAATCTAGTCTAACCTAACTCGACGACATTTAAATTATAAAAACTACAAATGGCGCGATCTTATAATTTCCGACAAACTGGTTGGAGCCTAGAAACAAAATTTATATTAATTGGTGGTAATAATCTTATTAATTAACAAAATTATAGTAAAAAAGGTGAGACCCCACTTATTTATTCTCTAACGTTTCCTAAAAAATTTGTTCTCTAACGTACGTTGTGAACAAATAACTGGCCTACTAACAACCTTATTAGCAGGGGCGGAACTAAGTGATGTTTGGGGTGGCCTCTGCCTCACCCAAAAAAAAAAAAAAAAAGCTAGTGAGAATATGTTTGTAGTCTTTCATAATAAAAAGCACTAAACTGATAACCAAGACCACCCCAAAATAACCAAGACCACCCCATAATAAATTCCTGGTTCCGCCACTGCTTATTAGTACAAGTTAACACTAATCTAGATAATTACTACTGTAACTGCAGAGCGACATATCCTTTTGTTGTCTACTGCAGGGGGCATTAATCTTTTCCCAAGTTGTTATCACGTGTAAGTGTGGTTAATTATCATGATTCATTAACTTGTCGACCAAGTTTTTCAGAGAAAAAAAAGTTATGGTGCGGCGGGTATTATCTATGAGTAGGGCTGTAAAGAATTTGATTCGAATCAAATATTTACTTGTTGAGACGAGCAATCTCTCAGAACATAAATTGATGCTGAAACTCAGTTTGAGTTTGTTTGAACTGGGAAAAAATTGCTCAAGATCGCTCATAAAGTTTTAATATGGTCGAGTTCAGCTCGATTATGCTCGACAAAAATTCAATCTCTTTCAAGCTCGATCAACTCGAAAAAATATGTTGAGTTTCAAAGTACTCGAGTTTGACTCGCAAAGAAAATACAAAAGAATTTGCATATTTTTTACAAGCATTCAAGTACTCGAGTTCAACTCATTAATCTTGATTAACTAATTGATTTCGGCTTGAGATCGATTAAACCATATTTGAGAGAACATTTTACGAGCCTTGCATCAAGTTGCTGCTTGTGATCGAGCGGCTCAACTATTTTTTACACCCCTATATATGAGGGTTTTTTTTTTTCTTCTTAGGAAAAAGGGGGGTTTTATTCATATTTAATCACCCAAGTCCGCGGAAGTCAGAGAAACATCATACGGGGTTTGGTTACCCCAATAAGTTACATTAACACAAGAGATCAAGCTCTTCGTTAAGGGGAAAAAAACAAGAGAGCTCATGCCTAACAAGCTAGAAAATTAGCCGAGACATTTAGAACGTTTAATAAAAGAGAAACAAACTTGGGAAGAACACAACGACATAACACGGAAATCATTTGCAAGACAGCCCAAGGTAGACAAATCCTCATAGACGTCTGAAAAATGATTAACCGCAACCAAGCAAAGATTATAACTAGATATATATCAATCAACGAGTCTTACATTTTAATCCATAATGATTAACATGTGAAGTGATATATGAAGTTAATATACATAGCGAATATATATATATATATATATATATATATCATGGATCACGATATTGTTTCAATTCAAGTTTTGAACTACCGCAGACTTGTTTAATAGCTTTCAACTGAGCGGCAGACCCGACACACTGACAGATAAGCCGACGTTAATAGCAGGTCGATCTAATGCCGCGATAAAAAATCTTTGTTTCCAAACAAATTTGTCCATCAGTAATGGGATCATATTAGCAACTGTGTGTGTAGTATACGTATATAATTATATGTATTTGTATATATGTGTAAAATTTTGTAGTTATCTGTATTTACTTCTGTGCAAAATATGTTTATGTATATATTTGTAGTAGGTGGAAAGTAATGTGTAGGTGAGTAAGTGTGAGTGTGTGCAGGTGAGTGATTGTGAGTGTTGCAGGTGACCTTTTGTTTTGTTTTTTTTTTTTGGTTTTTTGGTTTTTTTTCAAGGTATTGGTAGATAATTTTCGTCTTCTTCGTCAATATTTACTGATGATGTGGAACTTATAGGTGATGTCTGTGAATTTGAGGCATATTGAGATAGGATTTGTTGTAATTCTTCATCCGTCTTTGACGCAGCTAATAATGCTGCCATTTGTGCTTTTCTTTCTGAAAATTTTGAAGTCTCAGTAGGTTGTATTTGAGTGGTATTGCTTGTAACCATTTCTCCATTTTTTTTAATTACGTATAGACTATAAAAGTGCAAAGAAATTTTACAAAAAGATGTACAAAATCTTGCATCAAAGCAAATTTTTGCACAATGGCAAACAATTTTAAGCATTTTCGACTTTGATATTGAATTCATAAATGGAGATACAAATTCAGTTCCCGATTTTCTTACCCGAGAATTCCTACAAGACAAATCCGATGCCCCCAAAGGTTGACAAAGGGAAAAAGGTTGCAAATACAAGTATTACAAACCCAAAGATGTCTTGGTATGACATAGTCACAAAAGAAGAACAAGACGCCAACATCCACGAAACAGGTTCGCTCGATCTAGAGTCACAAAAATTTCTTGATAAATTACTACAAAACCCAGAATTCAGAAAATGCATTTATCCCAACCTTTACCAAATACACTAAACCTACTACAGTTACCAACAGTATCATCACCAAGACCTACTGCATCTTCATCAAAACCCATAGCAATATCATCAACAAAGCCTCTGAAATCGAGAGAGGAACTCCTAGATTAGTCATTAATTATAAATCACTTAACAAAGCATTAAAATGGATTCGCTATCCCATACCTAATAAAAAAGACCTTCTAAATAAACTCCATGGCGCCTTCATATTCTCAAAATTTGACATGAAATCAGTTTCTAACAAATACAAATAAAACCAACAGACAGATATAAAACAAAGATTTACAAATCCCTTTGGACAATACCAATGGAATGTAATGTCTTTCGGCTTAAAAAATGCTCATTCCGAATTCCAAAGAATTATGAACGAAATATTCAATGATTACTCAACGTTTTGTATTGTATACATAGATGAGGTACTTATATTTTCAAAAACTATTGATGAACATTTCAAACACTTAAAAACGTTTTTATATGTAATCGAAAAAGCGGTTTAGTTATATCCGAACCTAAAATGTCGTTTTTTCAACCAAAAAAAAGATTCCTTGGGCACTATATTTCTCAAGGAACTATTACACCCATAGAAAGATCTCTAAATTTCACCATAAAATTTCCAGATAAAATTATTGACAAAAAAGAACTACAAAGGTTCTTAGGATGTTTAATTATGTCCTTGACTTTTACCAAAATCTAAACAGAATAGCAAAACCACTTCATGACCGTCTAAAAACAAACCCTATACCTTGGAATACAACACATACAAAAATTGTCCAACATATTAAAAAACAAGTCACACAAATTCTTTGTCTACACTTGGCAGATCCTGCTCTACATAAATAGTAGAAACTAATGCTTCTGATATTGGTTATGGAGGAATCTTGAAGCAGAAACAAGATTCTAAAGAACTAATTGTTCAGTTTACATCTGCACATTGAAATGAAACACAAAAGAATTATTCCACAATTAAAAAAGAGATTTTAAGCATTGTTTTATGCATTCAAAAATTTCAAAGTGATTTATTAAACAAAATGTTTTTATTATGTATAGACTGTAAAAGTGCAAAAGAAATTTTACAAAAAGATGTACAAAATCTTGCATCAAAGCAAATATTTGCACGATGACAAACAATTTTAAGCATTTTCGACTTTGATATTGAATTCATAAATGGAGATACAAATTCAATTCCCAATTTTCTTATCCGGAAATTCCTACAAGACAGATCCGATGGCCCCAAAGGTTGACAAAGGGAAAAAGGTTGCAAATACAAGTATTACAAACCCAAAGATGTCTTGGTATGACATAGTCACAAAAGAAGAACAAGACGCCAACATCCACGAAACAGGCTCGCTCGATCTAGAGTCACTAAAATTTCTAGATAAATTATTACAAAGCCCAGAATTCAGAAAAATGCATTTATCTCAACCTTTACCAATAGTATCATCACCAAGACCTACTGCATCTTCATAAAAACCCATAGCAATATCATCAACAAAGCCTCTGAAATCGGGAGAGGAACTCCTAGATTAGTGATTAATTATAAATCACTTAACAAAGCATTAAAATGGATTCGCTATCCCATACCTAATAAAAAAAGACCTTCTAAATAAACTCCATGGCGCCTTCATATTCTCAAAATTTGACATGAAATCAGGTTTCTGGCAAATACAAATAAAACCAACAGACATATATAAAACAGCATTTACAGTCCCCTTTGGACAATACCAATAATAGAATGTAATGTCTTTCGGCTTAAAAAATGCTAATTCCGAATTCCAAAGAATTATGAACGAAATATTCAATGATTACTCAACATTTTGTATTGTATACATAGATGATGTACTTATATTTTCAAAAACTATTGATGAACATTTCAAACACTTAAAAACGTTTTTATATGTAATCGAAAAAAGCGGTTTAGTTATATCCGAACCTAAAATGTCCCTTTTTCAAACAAAAATAAGATTTCTTGGGCATTATATTACTCAAGTAACTATTACACCCATAGAAAGATCTCTAAATTTCACCACAAAATTCCCAGATAAAATTATTGACAAAAAACAACTACAAAAGTTCTTAGGATGTTTAAATTATGTCCTTGACTTTTACCCAAATCTAAACAGAATAGCAAAACCACTTCATGACCGTCTAAAAACAAACCATATACCTTGGAATACAACACATACAAAAATTGTCCAACAAATTAAGAAACAAGTCACCCTATATATAAATTGTCTTAAGGGTTATATATGGTTGTGTTGAAACACAAACAAAAACTTGCACTTGAAAAAAGATAAAACAGATGCAATCTAACAGAAAAATAAGGCGGAAAATGATAAAACACAGAAACAAAGAGAACACGGTGATCGAACGTGGTATCCGGCTTTGTGCCGACTAATCCAAGGCAGAAAAGAAGATGTTTTATTATGCACAGAAGTCACAAGAATTTTCACACTCTTGAAAAACATACACAACATTGATTACAACAGATGGTATTTATAAACACAAATCCCTAAACCCTAGCCGCCATAGGATCTCTGTCGGATTGTCATAAATACCCCATATGTGGATCCCAGCTCAAACTGACTCCACCAGATGAAAACTCACTTTTCCCTTGTAATCAACCAACTCAGATGTAGAACTCAGCAAACTCAGTTTCCACCAAAACTCAGTTTCCTCCAAAACCCAGTTTTCACAACTTTTCTTCAAAACTCAGTTTCACTTAACAAAACTGACTTTCAGATTAGTTCCACCAGTTTTAGAGATCAAGTCACAAAACTGACAGGTTGCATGGTGATAAACATTTACCGTAATAATTTTAATAAAAGTCAAAGGACATGCAGTTTATAGTCTCTTAGGGCACTCCCAGCAGATGCTCCAAAATTTTATCCCTAAAATAATATAAAATAATACATATCCATATTTTACAACATCTTAATTCAAAAACCTCTACAACAGCATCACTATCCTTATCCTTATAACATTTCAAATAATATTAAATAATACATATTCTACCTCACAACCCTATTTATACACATTAAATATTTATTATTTCACTCAAAGAAAGATCCCTATCCCTATAATTTTTAACAATTAAATATGTTTAGGCGTAGTGAATAGTCGCATCCCCACAAGAGGATGACTGCTCATATCCCCTAAAAATAAATAGGGATAGAGACTCACAGAGGAAATTTATTGAGATCAAACTCTATTTTTTATCTTCCTTTTAGGGATAGAAACACCAGTATAGAAGCCACTTTGGAGTTGCTTACATCATCCATATGGTTGAATTCAACCACGTACGAATCATGACCTTGGTCCCCAAGAAGAAAAAAAAATAAGAATAGAAGAAAAATCAAAAATAGAATTTTCAAATGCATAGAATACAATGCAACACAATTAAGACTCGCAATCTCTTTTACTTATACATGAATTTCCCTTTTGAAAATCGATCTGCAAGAACCTCCTCTTTCTTTCCTCCTAGACGCCTTTCCTCCCTAAAATCCTACGTACGTTCTTTTGAATTTTATCAAGCTCACAATATTACTATAAATACCCAATATATTCTTGTATTATATATTCACCATGCACTGGAAAATAGAGCCATCATAAAAACTTGCAAATCTTCTTTTCATAAATCTTCTAATTAATTATATAATTATACCCTTTTTTTAATTTATAAATGGCTGGAAGAATATTTCAATCTCTTATCATTTTCTTGTTTCTTTTATTGGTTTGCTTTGTTGCTGAAGGTCGTCCAGTCTCTGAACAAAAAATCTCAGGGGGCAATAATCCTAAAGAGATAGTTAGAAAGCAGCAGTTTTATTGGCTTTTCCTTGAGGATGTTAAGCCGGCCGGACCAAGTCCCGGAGAAGGGCATAAGTACACTACTAAGGCTCAAACACTTGGCGGCGTTAAGGAATATATTTCCGGTAAGAAGATCTCCGGCGACGATCGTTCGTTCGTGAATGCTAAGGTTTCTGGTGGAGGAATTAAAAGTTATGGCCCTAGCCCTGGGAATGGCCACCAATGAAGCCGTAACGGTTATTGAAAATTATACCGAATGCGAATGAGTGAAGTTAGATGTCTATATTGACCATTCCTCAACCCATATAATTTTTTTTGTAATTCACATTCTTTGTCTTATTTAGTTATTTCTTCATTCTTCTTATATATAGCAGCATGTTATGATCAACATATTATATATGTACTTTTTTTTATATATATATATATTTTTTTGGAGAAAACATAGATAGATATATATGCAGAGTTTATAGTAGCTTTTCAGAAGATTATTTATTTATTCAATGATGTTTTGTTCAGAACCCAGAATATATATATATATATACACATTTTAGTGACAATGTTTGGCCATGTTTTCAGATTTTATTTTGAATTTTAATTTATGTCATTGTTGTAGTTTTGTAAATACTGTTGCTTACTCACCCCTTAATTCATGTTGAACGTTTACTACCAGACAAAATTATTAGTAAACAAAATTGCTACATGACAAAAAAAAAAGTGATTTAATTAAAGCATTCGTTATAGTATGATTAATTTATATCAACCAATGTGAAACAAAACCCAAAAAAGCAAATTTTAGCATGCTTGTGAAACAAGTCATCGTACGTGCTTAATTGCTATAAGATTGCAAGTTACAAAACTTAATAAAGATAACATTATTATTCATTATTCTTTTTGTAACATTATTTTTCATTATTCTAAACAAAAATCAAACAATATTAAAATTGTTTCCTTGTTTATTCGGTATTAACTAATTATATTTTATTATTATTACTACACTGACAAAAAAAAATTGTGACAAAGCAAAATTGCAATAAGTTTGTCAATTTCCTACGTGGCTATGAGTTGGGTTAGTGAAAACATGACCGCGTTAAGCATTTTTTTTTATATATTAATGCAGAATTATTACACATAAGTATTGACACAAGAAATATGATACGTCATCCACTAAAAACAAAAGCATTTCTCTTCATGACGTTCCCCAAGTCGATAATGTCAACATCTGTCAAGCTACAAAGTCAAATTTATAATAGGAATATGGCAATGGATAAGTCGGGGTTTCATCATGTTGCATTTTGTAACTTGATTTCTAAATTGATAAATTGGTGAAACTAATCGTAAACCGATCGAGATTGATGGTCGGTTTAGTAAAGTAGAGATTCGGGCCTCGTGAAAGTCATTGTTGTTGTGAAGTCTGGAGAGTTTTCCGAAGTCATTTCGTTTTGTCGGTTGAATTATTCTCGATTACATCCGAGTTCGTGATCTCGAGCGGCTTGGTTACAAGTCCGAGAAAGTGAGTTTTGAAATTGAGTTTCATCTCAGTGATAACAATTTGGAGCTTGGGTCAAATCTCCAGGGTATTTATGATAAATCCGACTAAAAGATCTTATGCCGGTTAAAGTTAGGAGTTGTGTCTATAAATACCAAAATGGTGTAATCAATCTGATGTGTGTCTTTTTCACAAGTGTGAAAATCCTTTTAACTTTGTGCATAATAAAATATCTCATTTTTCGCTTTCGTAGAAGTAGTCAACAACGCCGAAACCACGTTAAGTCATTTGTGTTTTCTTTGTTTCTGTGTTTTATCGATTTCCGTCATACTTTTATGTTTGCATTCACATCGTTTTTTATCTTTCCTAAACTATAAGTTTTCATCCCAGATTTTTAACACATTTTAATATTATCAGATCTAAAATTGGTTCAGAAAAATAGAGTGTTAAATTTTTATAGGTTCCCTAAAAAAATAAAAATTATAGGTTTGTAATAAGTTCTATTTTTAAAATTAAGTACATATGCACGTTTTGAATGATCATAAATAAAGTTACAATGAAAAATAATAAATTAACCTTATCATAAACCGTAACTTGATTTTGTGTATAAACTAATTAAGCTGATCCTCGTCGACAAAATATTTTTATATAATTTTTGGGGTAAAAGACCTTTTGCCCCTCCTGTGGTTTGTCAATTGAAGTTTTTGCCTCCTCGTAATTTAAAAATATATGGTTCACATCCTGAGGTTTTAAACAAATCATCAACTCTAAATTCAGGCAAACACAAGGAAATATTCCGTCCGAATATTTCTTTTTTAACTAAAATACCATTTATGCAAATTAAAGACAAAGTTGCATTTCCCAAGAAACCTCCAAATCCATATTAAAGAATCTAGAGGTCACGCCAAGTCTAAGATTTTGTTGAGGCCATCAACCTTCGGGAGTTTGCCAGACTCATCATACGCGGATTGCATCCATGCCAAGAATGTGTTGTTTTTAATTTTCAAAATTCAAACTGTGTGGTCCAGATTTGTTTGCCGATCAATTAGGTGTATGTTGATATACCACACAAGAAATTCCCATCAATCTTGTGTTCATACCTTATATAGTCCATACTAATTATGTCTCCGCGGCATGGCTCGGTGGTTAAAAGAACTTGAATGTTGTAGTAAAGGTCTAACTTAGTTGGAGCGTAATAGATAAAGGTAATCTGAGTACACCAAAATATTGAACCATTTGAAAAGTGATACAATAATGTATGACATAAGCTTCCCATAAATCAACTTGGCAATGTTTTTAAAGTTACGTGCATGAACGGCTTGAATATACGCCTATTTGAATCGCATTAAATGGCACCAACTGCCGAGCCTCGGCCTCAAACAAAGCATCCATATTACAATTAATTGTTAAGGTACGCAATGCGAGCAGACATCTACGTAATCACATGCAAGCGATTCGCAACAAGATTGAGGGAATTAATGTTATCACTTTTTCCCTTAAAACCCACGCATATCAGACTTTCATATAAACCATATATGAGATCTAAGATTCTTCAATGTTCTGACCTCCTCTTCATGATCAAATCTAACGAGAACCCTATCCGAAGGATGAGGTGGGCAAGAAGTTCCTTTGCAATTAAGAAAAAGTTAATGATTTCGATTGGGTGTTAAGGAAAAAAATTAGCCCGATGTGTCCCCTGAATTTTGTGCCCAAGTGAAAATTTGTGTTGGATTCAAATCGGTGCACACAAGTATAACACAAAACTCTATTTCAAACTTATGCGCATCCATGGCATTTTCACCGAGGAAAAGGAAAACAACAAACTTTAATTTGTTTCTACTTCACATGCCAATTATAAGATAGTTGAATACAATGAATATGAGTTATTACTCCCTGATCAATATAGTTTGATAAAAAGAACTGGACCCTATATGTTTGCAAATATCAAGCCACCGTTTTAAAATTTCCTCTCAGAATGGTGATTTGGATCTGATCAAATGATAGAAATCATTACATTTTTTTGCCAAAATCAGAGCAGTCTCATCCACTATCAGATCTCACAATATATTAAAAAATAATGTGCGCTAAAGGCACAACAATAGATATACCGTGGCACCAGGTTTCAGACTAGCTTTAACTTTGCAGAGGATATTGAAATTAGATTTGACTTTTAGTAGGTTGAATTTTATCAGAAGTACCCTAGAAAATAGATCCGTGGCAATGTCAATTTTCTTTAAAGAAAATTTCTATCCCAAAATTATTGCAAGTTGTAGTGGGGGTCCATACTAATTTAAAGTCCAATGTAACTTGATGGTCTGGGCTTTGCGATATTTCAAACTCATAGGCCCATCAGGGTCTATTAAAATAAGTTATGCGAAAGCCACCTTCCTCCATATTTTAGCGAGAACTGTATTAATTTCAAACCAAATAATAAAGCGAAAAACATTCACGTTTTCCCGGTCACATCCTCATTTCAAAATCAACAAAACGCTCCTTCACTTCTCCGGCGAACATTCCATCGGAAAATGGCGACCAACATAGGGATGATGGATGCGGCTTACTTCGTCGGCAGATCGGAGATCTTATCTTGGATTAACTCAACTCTTCATCTCAATCTCTCCAAAGTCGAGGAGGTAATTTCCAAATTGGAATTTCTTTTTTTTAGGAGCGAATTTTGAATTTCGAAAATCAAAACCTGGGTCCTTTTTTCAGAATTTTTGGTTGAATTTGAATGCAGGCGTGTTCTGGAGCTGTTCATTGCCAGCTTATGGATTCGGTTCATCCAGGAATTGTGCCGATGCACAAGGTTAATTTCGATGCGAAGACTGAGTACGAATTCATACAGAACTTTAAAGTCCTTCAAGATGTCTTCAATAAGCTCAAACTCACCAAGGTTTCCTCTATTTTGTTTTTTTACTCCTCAATTTCTGTAATCAATGTCCTGATCCGGCTCTGGACGGATACAATGAAATGGCGGGATTTATGAGTATATTCAATTCTTTACATTATCGCTGGCTCTAGCTTTTGTTTCTGTGCTTTTTCTTTAATTTTGTATATTTAGTCAATCTGTTTTGTGTTTTGGAACAGCACATTGAGGTGAGTAGGCTGGTAAAAGGGAGGCCTTTGGATAATTTGGAATTCATGCAGTGGATGAAACGCTACTGTGATTCTCACAATGGCGGAACTTTGCCCAAGTAATCTACAACACTCACATCACGTTATGATCTTGTCTCCTTGTTTCGCTTGTATGCTTTCATCTTTATCAGATAATGTTGCATACATTACTGACATTTGAGAATCTGTTTTTATGTTTCTACATTTTTTGTTTGTGTGTCTGATTGGGTTTGTTAAGCATACGCGGTTTCGGCTATGAATGTTTCTGTAACATTATCAGTGTGTCCCCTATTTTTGAGATAGAATTCGATCTTCTTTTTTGTTGCTTTGTCCTTCTCTTTTCTTGTTGGAAAGTCAGTTATTTTCTAGGAGAGAGTAGTCCATTCTTCAGCTTAATAAGCTTGTTATTGTAACATAGATCTGCTTGTTTCTTTGTTATCTTGCTTTTTAACTGTAACTTCAGTAATGTCAATAATATATGCATTTAGTTTTCTGCTGAAATTCAAATAATTTTTATACTCTCTGTTAGTTCTCTTTGTGGTTTATGATTTGTGTCACGTTACACCTAGTGTCGCCTGGCCTTTTATTTGCATCCAGAGGACCTCCTCTTAAGTATAATTGAGAGTTTCACATGACATATCATGTTCAATTCCTAGAACCCTTGTATGTAATAATCAGAGGCATTTGTGCCAGCAAAATAGTCTAGATTCCAATGTCTTACAATGTATTATTTCACCCTGATTGCACTTTCCCCTGCAGCACATGAGTCAAGGATGTTTTCTTTGCCTTCTAAAGTTTGAATTTGTGTATGATCCAAAAGGACATGTATTTCTTGTGATGTGATATGCTGTCAGAAATATAGTGGCTAGTTAGTAGACATACAAGTTAGAAACGAATTGTGTTTTTCTTGTAATGGGATATCTTGTTATGTTGATTTTTGCTTATTTCCATATCAGCTATAATCCTCTTGAGAGAGAGAGGCCTGCAAGGGTGGAAAAGATACAAACAAGAGGATTGTCCAAGCACAATCTTCTGCCAAAAGTAATACAGCGGCACCTAAGCATGCCTCACATGATTCTCGAAGGAATGATGGACACGTGGGATCCTTAAATCAGAGTAATAAGATCTCTAAATCTTCCTCAAGTTCAGGAGTAATGCCTCTATGGAAGCCGAACAGAGCAGCATATGAACAGAAGGTACTTAACTGCTCATTAATAGAATTGGTTTGATTCGAAGGTGTCTTAATTTTAACTTTAATGTGATGATGCAGTTGACAGAGTTGAAGTTATCAGTAGATAGTCTTGAAAAGGAGAGGGACTACTACTTTGCCAAGTTAAGGGACATTGAGATCCTATGCCAATGTCCAGAGATCGAAAAACCTTCCTGTAAGTCTCATTAAACAAATTCAAGCACATAAGATTGAAAAAAATGGTACCATTCGGGTCCTAATTCACAAGATTCCTCTATGTAACAGGTTGTTGAAGCAATGAAGAAGGTTCTGTATGCTACAGACGCAGCGATGCTACAATCGTTGCAGAAGCCCAAGCAATGATTTCTGAGGTCTATGGACAAACCGAGTCATTGGCTACTATACAAGAAGAGCCAGAGGATCTGCTGAAAACCGACACTCAGAAGAGAAAGAACATCCATAACATTGATGTAGATGCTGCTGCAACAAGTACATTGTCTCCTAGGCAAAAGATTTCTGACTCTTCTGATGTCCATCATAGTGGATCGCCTCTGGTGACTTACTGATTTGCCATCCTGTAATGGATCTTTCTTTCTTGTATGAATGTAGAACTTAATTCTCATCAGTATACTTTTCTGAATGTATTCGGATCATTTGAGTGTGTTGTTTATCGCAACACAGGATACTTGTTGTATTAGTCCATGGATTCAGCGTGAAAGCTGGATGAATGCTTATTTGAATTGATATTTTGATGCATTAAACAGGAATTGCGCAGGAGTTCTTATAATTCAACATCATAACATGCTTACTCTATCCAGCAATATACACTTGTTTTCGGTAAGATATACCCCTTTTCTTTTGTTTTTCTTGTTGCTGGAGCCTATCGATTCTTCACAGGAAGGCACTTTATGTCAATTTGCTGCATGTTTTGTTTCATATTGTGTTTGATAATTTTACATGATTCTTGGAGTAGCTTAGATTTTTTGAGGTATCCTAGTGATGCTTGAACTTGACTCGAGTTCGTTTGAATAGAGAAAAAAATGCTTGAGATCGGCTCGATTAAGTATTAATCATGTTAATCATGATCGAGTTTGGCTTGGTTATGCTCCTCAATTTTTTTCCCTAACATGATTCGAACACGGGTCTCCATACATGTTATAGTCTACCACCACTGTAATCGACGATCTCTTGTGCATGCTCCTCAAAATTTTGAACACTTTGAAGATTGAAACTTTAGCTTGAGAAGCTCGAAAAAAAATATTGAGCTTTAAAATGCTCGAGTTTGGCTCGTCAAAGAAACTCTAGCATTCAAAGTGATTTGAATTTGACAGGAAATTCTAAGGTGGAGAGACTTCTATGTGGCGAGACTCCCTTGTGGAGAGACTTCTACGTGGCTTTATCTGGACTACGCAGTTTCATTATGAAGCTATATAAGTGACTCATTATATGGGACTCTCTACTTTAGAATTTTCCGAGTTTGGCTTGTTATATTGCTTGAGTTTTACTCATGATTCATTAAATCAAAATAAAACGAACATTTCATGAGCATTGCATCGAGCTACTTGTGAACGGTTTGACTCGTTTTACCCGTTATCCCAATAATTTCACTATTAAAAAATATGAAGACAATTGTTAGGAGGGAACCGTACACTTTAAACTAATTTACCCTTTAAACTTTATCTTCTTATAGGTGACAAAAAAGCATGATTTTAGGTAGTACTTTTGGATATAAATATATTGGTGTTTACTTTTATTCGGTCAATAAAATTGGTCAAGATATTTAATTAATATCGAGTATAATAATTATGTATTTTATAACTAGAAAATAAAGAGTAAATTTCTACCCAAACTGGACAAAACTTAACCAAACTTCTTTTATTCTTTTTTGACCAAAACTTATCGTATCTGGCAAAAAAAAAAAAAAAAAAAAAAAAAAAAAAAAAAACTTATCGTATCTGGCATACAAAATATTTAAACTTGTAATACACTTTTAATCCCTTATTTTTCTTATTTTCTTGAAAAATTTATATTTAGTATCATGAGTTGGATTTTTTAATACATTTTTGAGATTTTTATAACATCGACAATTAATTATAGTCATACTATTATTTTTCTTATTCTCTTGTAATACAAGGTTTTTTTTTTTTCCTTTTTTTTTGGAAAAACAAACCAATATTATTAACTCAAATCCGTATTAAATTTCGGGTAGTAGGTCCATAATCCAAAAAGTATTTCCGATTGTTCCAAAAGATATGATAGAACTAGGACGAGTTATTGTATGAGTTCTACCTAATACTCGATGCAGATGGCAAGATAATAGATCGATATGAACATCATGAGATGTCCCATCTGAGGAGACTCTCCCATGAGGTGAAACCAACTGGAAATGAAATCATATCTAGCCAAAGAATTGAGCTTGGACATTACTTAGAGCGCCTAACAAACGAGAAACTAAGAGAAAAAAAAGAAGAGCGCAAGAATGGATAATCATGCACCAAAAACAGCGGAATCGAGAAATCATCTAGACCACCCATGCACACACATGATAGTCAATCACTCCCTACCATAAGTGCAAAAAGCCCAACCTCAAAGCTTCTCGCAAAGCTATAAGAATCGCTCATCTCCAGGATCCAATTGATATGAGCATGATGCGACAATCGACTCCAAGATTATCCCTGAAAGATTAGTCCGGACCTCGAGCCGCACTCTCCCACGGCCCAGATCTCGTGTTACATTTTGAGACACCCGTGGCGGCGGACTCTTGGGTGCCCTGCATCCTCAACCGCCACAGTAGTTGCACACATCGATGCGCCTAAATTCCTGTGGAAAAACCATCAAGCAAAGAACCAACCACTCTCGGAATATAAATCAGAGCATCATCATACAATCCAACGCACCGAGCCTCTTCCAAATGCTCCACAAAGAGCCTTGCATTTTTAGTCTTAGAAATATCCTTGCATTTTTTCGTAATGAAATTTTCGATCTCTAACTAAATAATTTTGTTATTATTTTACATTCTTAACCGATACGATGTTGTGACAAATGTCAAACGTCTAAAATTGTAATTTAAAAAAGCATAATTATGGCACCGAAAATATCAATACTTAAAATAAATGTTTGTTTAAAGATTAAAAAAAAAAAAAACTAGAGGACTAAAAGCGTAATTTTTCACGGAGAAAGCAATGTTTGCAAGTGTTATATTACTTCCGTTTAAGGAGCAGTTATTTCCGATGAGACATGAGAGGCCAGAAAATGAACTCCGTTGCCGCCGGCCAACTAGAATCCCGTCGTTTCCCATCAGAAGTTCGTGCTCAACTTCCCGCTGGTAATCTTGGTGCTAATTATGATTTTACATCGGAGATTCCTGACGAATGTTTAGCTTTAATTTTCCTATCCCTAAGCTCAGCCGACCGGAAGCATTGTTCTCTCGTCTGCCGCCGGTGGTTTTCCGTAGAAGGTCCTAGTCGTCACCGTTTATCTCTCAACGCCACCGCCTTTGTTCAGTCCCATATCTCCTCAATCTTTTCGCGTTTCGATTCCATTACGAAGCTCGCTCTCAGATGCGATCGTAAATCGGTCAGTATAAACGACGACGGATTAGCTCTCGTCTCTCTCCATTGCAGTAACCTCACGCGCCTTAAGGTCAGAGGCTGCCGTGAAATTACTGATATAGGTTTGACGTATATCTCCATTAATTGCAAAAAATTGAAGAAATTCTCATGTGGTTCTTGTATGTTTGGAGCTAAAGGCATCAACGCTTTGCTAAATCATTGTTCTTCTCTCGAGGAACTTTCTGTAAAACGCCTCCGTGGCGTTAATGATGGCGTCGTTTCCGAACCGATTGGCCCTGGTGCAGCAGCTTCATCACTTAGGTCTATATGCTTGAGGGAGGTTTATAATGGACTAAACTTTGGTCCTGTGATAATTGGGTCCAAAAATTTGAGGACGTTAAAGATTTTGCGTTGTTTGGGGGATTGGGATAGGCTTTTTGAGGCATTTGCTCATAGGAATGAGAATCATTTGTTTGAAATACATTTGGAGAGGCTGCAAATCAGTGATATTGGTTTGCGAGCGCTCTCTAAATGCTCGGAACTAGAGGTCTTGCATTTGATGAAAGCTTTGGATTGCACTAATGATGGTATTGTTGATGTAGCAGAAAGTTGTAAGCTTTTGAGGAAGCTTCATATTGATGGATGGAAGTCGGATAAGATAGGGGATGAGGGGCTGATTGCAATTGCAAAGAATTGTGTGAATATTCAAGAACTGGTTCTTATTGGTTTGAACCCGAGCTCTTTGAGTATATCAGCAATTGCTTCTGGTTGTAAGAAGCTGGAAAGGTTAGCGCTTTGTGGAAGTACGACGATTAGGGATGCTGAAATTTCGTATGTTGCAGAGAAATGTGTTGCGTTGAGGAAGCTTTGTATTAAGGGTTGTGAAGTGACGGACCAAGGCATTGAAGCGTTTGCTTGGGGATGTCCTAATTTGGTGAAAATCAAAATTCAGAAGTGTAGAGAAGTTAATAATGAGGTTGCGGAATGGTTAAGGTCGAGGAGGACATCGTTGATTGTCAGTTTGGATGTGGAGGAAGTCGAAGTTGAAGCTGTCGAGGTGAGCCCTAGTGAAGTTGGGGATCAAGAAGATGTTGAGTTTCAACCAAATGGTGGCGTAGTTGTTGTTGTTGGTGGTTCTAATGCTAATCGAAGTGCTCCATTGAGCATTAATGGAACCCGTCCCTCATTGTTTAAGTCGCGGCTTGGTTTGTTCGGCGGAAGGAGCTTTGCTTGTACTTTTGGTAGGTGGTTGGGTGGTGGTAGTAGTAGTGGTAGTGGTAGTGGTAGTGGTAGTGGTAGTTCCGGTGACAGGTTGTGAATTATTTGAAGAACAAGCGCCCTATTGGAGCTGCCCTTGTTACATTTTTATTAAAGAAAATCGTTCCTCAACAATGATGCTTATACTCAACTTGACACCTTGAGGTTAGGACTCAAACTTGAGACTTCAGGGTTCAAGACAAGAACTTGAATGCTACTCGTCCCCGATAAATTATGTGTTGATTGTGATATTTGATTTGTTGCTCGTATTTCCGCAGATTTGCTTTTGTAGTTTGATTTCTTCTTTTGCATTGTGAAAGTGTAAACTTCATTAGTGTTTTTTATTTTTATTTTAAAGTTCTAGTATGTTTGAGTTGTTGTTGCTGAACAAAGTCTCTGTGATTATCTTTGTTTGTTTCTTGAAAAGGGATGATGAGTCTTGTACGATGATTCCAATTAACAAGTTATCATACGTAGCAGTATCTTGGCCACACATAAAATTTGGATGATTTGCGGTGTGTGGCTAGAATAGTGTCACAGTATGGTAACTCGCCAAATGAAGTTACTATATAAGACATACCCCCCTTAAAAGCTACTACTATACTAGTTCTTTTGAGTAAATTTACCATTTGAATGCTCATTTACGTTTTGTTGACTTGTTCCCATAAAGCTTTGTTTTATAAATCAACTTATTGTGCCTATTTAGATGTATCTCCACTTGGTGTTGAGACACCAATGCAAGAATTTCATGATTTAGATTTATTCAAAGTGGAATTAACGTTGAACATTGATTTTTTTACCAATGACTACTTTGATTTATTTTATTTTTTTTTGGTCAGGACTTTGATTTATTTCTAGTTGTACTTTGTGTAAGTCTTTGTTTTTTAATTTAATGTTTCGTATGTCATGTTGAATTATTCTAGTAAACCATTTGTATTATATATATTTTTTTCTAAGGGGAAATGATATTATGTCATAACATACATCGACGATAGCGATCTGATTTCACCCTCCACGTGGAATTATCTAATTTGGTCAAATTTGAGCATGGAAAAGTCCAAGATATTATCCACATCGGGTCGAATACTGAGACGAATCGGTGATCACCGCATAAAGCCAATGGAGATCTTGCAAGTGATCATCTCGAACACCCATGTCGGTGTCAAGTCGATATCGATATCAGAGCTCCAGGCCAGGTTCCCAGGCCCAATAATCTTCAGAGGTTTGCTTGGGCGAAGATAGAGGCCATTAAAGGCAATTATGTAATAGACAAAATCGCCTCTAGGTTTAGGGGCGAAGAGGCTTACGCCTATAAATACATAAATTTCAGAAGCTACGTAGAGCTGATTCCCTGACAATACACAGAGATACGTAAGCAATCCAAGATACATTCTTGGACTCACCATAACCCTAAAATCACCCCAAAATCATCTTTGATTCAATCATCCCTAGATTAAATTGACCAGAAATTATACATGACAAAATCCAAAGATCGTTATTTGGCGCTAGAAGGAGGGCCTTCTATCGGTGATGGATCAAGGAGTGGTGGTTCGTGATCAATTTAATGCCAAAAACGCAAGACCAAAAAAGCAGCGAGATCGGGCGGCTAATTTATGGAGTTTCAACCGTTGGAACTAGATTTCCACCGTTCAGATCCAAGGATTAGGAGGTGCGAACAAGCCTCCAAATTTCAGGCTGATCGGAGTTGTTTTGAGTCCCCGATCGTCGCAAAGACGCTGTCTTTGTATCAAAATGCAAAGCAGACCGTAAAGCGGTCGGATCGATAGATTATTGCCGGAGTTTCAACCGTTGGAACTAGATTTTCACCGTTCAGATCCAAGGATTAGGAGGTACGAACAAGCCCTCCAAATTTCAGGCTGATCGGAGTTGTTTTGAGTCCCCGATCGTCGCAAAGAAGTTCTTCGTTGTATCAAAAATGCGGCAGCCCGTAAAGCGGTCGATCGATGGATTATTGCCGGAGTTTCAACCGTTGGAACTAGATTTCCACCGTTCAGATCCAAGTATTAGGAGGGACGAACAAGCCCTCCAAATTTTAGGCTGATCGGAGTTCGTTTGAACTCTCGATCGTGGCAAAGAATTTATCTGCAGTACCAAAAACGCAGCAGGATTACGGACAAGCGGTTTGCCAGATCGGCGGCTTATTCCCGGAGATTGAGCCATCGAAAGAACAATTCCACCGGTCACATCGAAGGAAAGTGAGGGAAGAACGATCCTCCAAATTTTGTGTCGATCGGAATCCGTTTGAGGTCGATTGCCACCGGAGAGACACCGCTTATGGTGCCCCGTAAAGCTGCGAGTTATCTACCGTATCTAGCTATCCACGAAGCGAGTTCTCGAGCTCCAAGGAGCGAGCCGAGATCTTTAGCTCTCCAGGTTCTTACGATTGTTATTTTAAATTCTTATATACTTTGTAAGTCTTTATTATATGTGTAATGTTTTTTACCCCAATCACATTGCACCACAAAGACTCGAGATATCGAGCTCTGGCATTCGAGCTCTACGGACTCGTCTTGCCCATAAACCCGAGCTCGACTCGGCATCATATTTGGAGCTCTCTCGAGCGTATCTTTTATAAGACCGAGCTCGGCCTCGGCATCATATTTGGAGCTCTCTCGAGCGTATCTTTATAAGACCGAGCTCGGCTCGGCATCATATTGGGGCTCTCTTGAGCGCATCTTTAATCAGACCGAGCTTGCCTCGCATAACATTCGAGCTCGAAGGCGATCTTACGTAAGTCCGCCGCCATCTAAGCTTGGTACCAACAGACTACTCCAAATAAGCTAAGCCTCGTCTAGATTAACTGCTTTTACCTTTTATGTCTTGTAATGAGTCCATGTGACAATTTCATAAATATTCTAATAAGCATGTCTTTCCTCGAGACGCTTTTGTGTTTGTTATGATTTACACCTTTCACATACGAAATGGCAAAGGCAAAAAATTCGACCAGCCTTAAAGCAAAAGAAGTCCATGTGATTAAAAGATAAAAGAGGCAAAAGTCAACCACAACTACAAATCCTCGACACGGCGAAGTCGGAATAATATGGTGAATAAAGCCAAGTCACCGCAAAGGCTTATATCACCTCGACACGATGCGAGAGAAATAAAACAGTGAAAAAGCCAAGTCACCGACAGAGCTTATATCACTCCCGACCGCCAAGAAGCCACGATGCTAAGCGGTTGGAAGATCCCACGATGGATACCCTATTCGACGGTTCGAAGCACCACGAAGTGCGATAAATGAGTAGGATTTTTCAATTCGACCATGTCGAAGCCCGACGAGGCAAGGCGATCGACTCGAGCTCCGACCAAATAGCCAAGTCAAGCCGATAAGGCGATGCAATCTTAGGTCGACTTCATATCCAAGTGTACCATGAGTCATGTACTCATATTACACTTCAAGGGGCCACAGGGGAATAAAGTCCAAAGGACTACACCCCACAAGGCAGCTTTTGCAAGGGAATTAAGTCCAAAGGACTACACCCTAGGCAAATATTCAACAACACAAACAACATTCAAAGGAAAGGTCAGAATTCAAAATTCAAAATCCAAAAGTCCCAGGGATCGAATTGTGAAAGACAGACAACAAGAAGCGACAAGCAACATACTGCAAAAATCGAAGCAAAATAAAGCTAGGCGTCATATTTGGAGCTCACCGATGAGTGAATATGTAATAAGTCCGAGATCGACTCGGCATCTTACCTCGGAGCTATATTATTTTGGAACTCACCCTACCGAACTGGCGGGTCGAGCTATCTTGTTTTGGAACTCTCCTAGCCGAGCATGGCGAGACGAGCCTTCTTATTTCGGGAACTATCCCCATGGTTATTGCAACTTTTTGACTAGTGCCTGGCGTACCTCGAGGATCCACTCCGCAAAGGATCTACTCAACGGTCTACAAGGATCCGCAAGTCGGATGCCTTCAGTGTCGATAGCCAACGTTTACAAGTCCTAATAGGACGAAAACACAATGGCATCGAAGTCCGAGTCGACAGTGGCGTGATCTGACTCCCAAAAGAGAATTTACTAGGGCATCGAGGCCGGGCAACATGATCATTTCGATCGACAGCCATTGAAGCTAAAAGTTCCATGGAACCAAAAGGCTAAGGCATCGAGTTCGGACCAAGTCCAACACTCTCGGCAGTCATGTGTCATGAGTCATGAACGACAAAGAAACACCACGACACCGAGATCCGGAGCGACATTTACGTATTACGGTCTTGTTAGACAAGAAGTACTAGGACATCGTAGCGGAAATATCTATCGACAAACCGAAAGAGCATCGATTTCGACAAACGAATGAGACGACCAGGCATCTCTTCTACCATGCAACAACAAAGAAAAGTCCAAAAATGCTAAGACATGGAAGACAAGTTACATATTGTCGACAAATGGAACTCATGAAAGTATAACTTAAGATGATGAAAGTTGCATTATACTGGGGCAACAACGAGTCGACATTGAATACTCGAGAAAAAGCGAGAAAAGAAATGGGAATCGACATGCAACAAAAGTGTTTGACATCAAATACTTGTAAAAATTTCAGCATTTACAACAAAAAAGCCTAGTCACAAAGACTGGCCAAATATGATCCAAACCTAAGGTTCTCATGAGACTTGGAGGGCAGATATCGACATATATGCATCGACATGAGAGAGGCCGATGTGCAAATAATGCCAAAGGCCGCAATAAAGCAAGATGGTCAATATCAAAGACCAAAGAAAAGAAGGAAAAATGTAACAATTTTTCAAGGAAAGAATAAGCCAAGTCCAAATGATCGACTAATTATTTATACAGATGGAAGCCAACGACAACGATGGTTAAAAAGGGCAAAGCCTTAGAAGAAGCATCTTTTTTGGCGTTAAGGCAAAGTCTCAAGACTGTTAGACTAACATTCAAGATCCGCATGCCGTACTCCAAAATCCAGGCAAATCAGATTCTTCACAGAAGTCGACCTCGACCGAGACAGTCCCAAGTTGGACATCTCACCATTCCTTCGACAGCTACGGCATCGAAGTCGATGTCAACTTAGCCACACGTTATAAGTCCTAGGGACAGATAATGCTAAGATTAAAAAAAAAAAAAAAAAAAAAAAAAAAATCTGCAAAGCAGACATGGAAATGCCGTATGTCGGACTCCACAGCGAAGAAGTCTGCAGGCGCACTCAAATTTGAGCATTGGATGACAAATGGCGAGATACACCTTTGATGATCGGACCGACCTCAAGAGCTCAGATAGATCTGGGGGGCTTATGACGATACGGGATTTCACCCCTCCACGTGGAATTATCTAATTGGTCCAGCTGGCTTGTGGAAAAGTCCAAGTATATTATCCACATCGGGTCGAATACGAGACGAATCAGTGATCACCGCCGCAGCCAGCAGATCTTGCAAGTGTATCATCTCGAACACCCATGTCGGTGTCATACAAGTCGATATCAGAGCTCCAGGCCAGGTTCCCAGGCCCAATAATCTAGAGGGTTGCTTGGGCAAGGAGCAAGGCCCATTAAAGGGCAATTATGTCAATAGACAAAATCGCCTAGAGTTTAGTAAGGAAGAAGAGGGCTTATGCCTATAAATACACTACTCAGGGAACTACGTGAGGCTTGATTCTGGACAATACACGTGATATCGTAGGCAATCCAAGATACATTCTTGGACTCACCATAGAACCCTAAAATCACCCCAAAATCATCTTTGATTCAATCATCCCTAGATTAAATTCGACCCAAATTATCATACGATAAAATCCAAAGATCGCCATACATCATTACATAAGAAAACCATATAAAAAACGGAATAGAGCACTTCATCTAGAGTCTAGATTGGTGCAAGGTTTACATCATTTTTCTAGCAAGTGTCAGATTCCGCATGTATTACTCGAGTCGAACTTAAATCAGTCGAATTAGTTGATCCCGGGTCTAGGACTCTGGCATTGGGGCTCTATGCAGAAAAGGTTGCACGGTCATCGTTTTTGACAGGATACGAAGCCTCCATCGTTATACCGCACTTTCCAGCATTATTCCCAATCAAATTCCGCTCCAATCTAAAATACCCATTCTCACCCCATGTTTTTCCCCATGAATTCCTCACGATCCAATAGTCCTTACAGTTTTCCGACCCGTATCCAACGGCCACAACTCCATGATCAAGTTCTGTTCCACACTCACCTGTAAATATTCCCTGCAAAAAATAAAAAATGCATTCACATTAGACAAAAGAAAACTAGAAATACGTTTATGAAAGGAAAAACTGGGATGAATTTATAATTGAAAGGAATGAGATGAATTACAGAGACGTAAAATTGTAATGCTCTGCCAGAGGCCTCAATCGCGACGGCAATAGGCTGATGTGCCACTGCTTTTGTAGCGCTTTTTCATCGTATGCAGGTACATCTTCATATCCATCTATGCTAACTACCTTCGAATTCTTCTGCAATCCATTTCAATACATAAGTTAATTGTTCCCGTAAATGAATCGGGTTATACTCGTGAGGTACTCATACTCTGCTTTGTTTTTTGAGCCCGAGCTCGAGTCGAATAACTAACCGAATTCGAACTCTAGCTTCAAAACAAAATAATAAAATAGCTCACTAGTTAATCGAGCCATATTAAACGATTATTTAACTAAACATCATTATAAAATTTAGTCGTTGATTATTAGTCCAAAGATTAGAAAAATCGAGCTCGATGTGGTCATATTTTATAAAATTTAAATGAATTATATGAATACAATAATCGAGCTTACATGAGATTTGAGTCGAGTTCAATCTTTGCTTTTTTATAACTCGATCAAGCTGAGCCTAGTTTCGAGCTTAAATTAGTTTAGTCGAGTCGAGTTCAAACTTTAAAAAGAGTATCACCTCGACTAGACTTGATTATGCTCGTACTATAAAACAACATGGTGTAAGGTAGGACCTCTTGTAATGCAACAATAAAATGGTCCTCGAGTACTTAATGCATTTGTCAAGATCGATCTTGCCTTTTTTTATAGCTCGGTCGAGCTAGAGCAGAGTTTGTAGTCGAGTCGAGTCAAGTCAAACCCTAGAGAGTATCGACTCGATTACACCTGGAATCTGACACAACATGCATGGTGTAGGGTAGGATCTCTTGTAACGTGACATTAAAATGGTACTACAGATATAACATATTATGACACTTGTTGTGTCAGAGGTTGTAACGATATCCTTATGGTTAGTTTAGTGTTTGATCGGCAAGAATATAATAATTAGTAAATGACTATGACTAACCCGGGAGGGATCACATAGGCCATCAATTCCTTGATAAGGGTAGTCATATTCAGTGTCAATACCACCATTTCTCATGATGAACTCAAACCCATAATCCATAAGACCACCATTGCACCCTTGGTCATAAGGGTCACAGTCTACCAGTTCTTGTTCCGACAAGGTCACCATATTTCCTGTCTTAATCTTGTTCAAAGATTCCACTGTTGCTATTGTCGAAAATGCCCAACAGCTACCTGCAGCAAGTTCCAAATTGTACCATAAAATTTCTCACTCACAGAACTGACAGAAGGAAAAATAAAAAAATTTAATGGAAAACTAACCACAGCTTCCTTGATCCTTAATAGGAGCAACAGCGCCTGTTTTTCTCCAATCAACAGATTCCGGCAAATCATCACCTTCCTGAAAAACATACCGTTTCTTTATTATGCTCTTCGATTTTACCATTCTCCGTATAGAATCTGTCTTTGTACCCATGTACACAGATCGATACTCTTCATTTGTTAAATCCGCAAACCGGTTCAATCCCACTTTGTAGCTACCATTCTCTGAGTTGTGTTCATGAACAAACTTGAAGTTATCTTTGAATATATCTAGCCTCTTTTTGTTCTCTTCAACATTATTCGCTACTTTGCCATGTTTTGCTGACCACCATTCGTATATGCCCTTTATTTCTTCATCGTTTGGGAAATTTTGATGGGTGTAGTTTATAATAGACATGTTGTCGATAATGGCGTAGGATAAGGATGCTAATAAGAAGAAAATAAAGGAGCTTCTTTTAGCAGCAGCAGCAGCAGCCATGTTTTTTGAATATTCAAGTGTTAGCAAATTAAGGTTGGAGAAAGATGTGGTTTAATTTAATGGAGAAGAGAATGTAAAGAGGCTTTTAATTAGATGTTGAGTTTGAAGTGGAGGGCTACTGTTGGTTTATATAGGCAACAAGATTCTTGAACGTGCACCGTTATTGGCATCATCCTCAATTTAAGCAGCACTTCATAATTCGGGTAAAATTCGATTTTGTTGAAATCTAATCTCTTCGGGATCGAATTTTGAACCTTATGTTGAGTTTTGAAAAGGCCGAATGTCATGTGGACCTAAACATAGATTGTTTATGACGTCAATAACAATGTCTTCTCGAATATGTTGGAAAAGATGTTAGGAAATTGTGTAAGGAGAGTAAAATGATAGAGTTACACTCGATATAACATAACGTGTAGGTTCAATACTATCATATCCTAAAGTGACTTATATTTATGGATAAAAATACTATTTTCGTCCCATAAAAATGCCATGATACTGATTAAAAAATAATTAATGCACAGATTTTAGGTAATGATCGACATATACGCTCTATCACATAATAAACGCTTTCTTTTGGAATATGAAATTGATATATAAACATTAAATATTATGATAGGAAAAAAAACGATTAAATGATGTATTGATTTTTTAAATTGACAATTTTATGCGATAACTCTTTTGAAAAATGGACATGTTTTAGGGCTTGCAGTGCCATGCCAGCAAATTCTCCGCCTTCGATTCGATTGTTTTCCAAGAATGTTGAGCCGGGTATGTAAGTCTTGTAGAAGAGATGTTTATTCACATTTAGCCTGTAACGTAGCTTTGTAGCTCTTTCGAGAGCTTCATTTTATTTTATCTTTTTAGTTGGAACTTTAGGCGGTTCTCGAGAAAAGATAACAAAAAAAATTATTCCTAAAGTCGACACACATAAGCTTTTCGAGAGCTTCATGATAGGGATATGTTTGGGGTAAAAAATACATTAAATGATGAATTGATTTTTTTAATGAATATACTTTTTATGGGACAATTCATTTTGAAAAAATGGACATTTATATGGAGCGGAGGTAGTAGTATATCCTTTTCTTTGCATGCTTTGTTCAAAGATTCTTTGCTTAATTATACTACTACTGTTAAAGATTGACGGCGGTGGGTGAATCTGGGAAAGGATGGAGAGTCTCAAAGCAATTAAGGGTGCAGAGACAGGCTTCCATGTCTCAAGTTTACAGCCATACCCAAGGTTTAGCAAATCAGATATTGCCACGCAGAAGGATTGCCATGAATCTTGGAACTCCAAACTTAACCTCCTTGTCCTTGGGAAGAACTTAGCTCCTCCACGGTCCACACCTACTGGTAACCAAAAACTCTTTCCCTTTTTTTTTTATGTCTAAATTTTGGTGGCACTTTCATGAGTGATTTTATACATGCATCGGTTGTAGGAAGGTTAGAACAAGTGGCAAGATACTTGTAGCCCATTCATTTTAACTCTCTTTCACATAATACACTTTTTGGCGTGTGAGATGTTAGAAATGAAAGCCAGAAAGATACCACTTTGCATAACCTTCATACAATTCATCTGATCATAAAAATTTTTCCACTTTCAATTGGTTGTTTTTGGTGGTAACTGCGTAGTATTCCCTCCGTTTTTTTTATCTGTCACATTTCATAATTTGTTTTTTATTTATTTATCTGTTATTATACATTTCTAATGCATCATTTATTACTTTTTTTTTTCTTCTTTATCAATAAAGTATTTACATCTCCAATAAAAAAATACATTTCCAATACTAAAAACATTCTTACCAACAAAGTATTTACATGTCCAATAAAAACATACATTTCCAATACTAAAAACATATTTATCAACAAAGTATTTACATCTCCAATAAAAAAAATTATATTTCCAATACTATATTTCAGACATATTAATTATTTTCTTATTTTGTGTGAATCTTCTCTCTACGACATTTAAAAAAAAAAAAAAAAAAAAAAAAAACCAGACGGAGTATAATTCGTTCATTCATTTATTATTACAGCCGGAAACATCATTGTCCCACCGCCTTCTTTTTCGGCCCAATTTCATGCATCTACCGCGGAGACCCCAAAATACGGTACATAAATTATTATGTCTACAGGGGTAGACAATCCGAGTTCATTATTAAATAGTTCGACGCTCGGGCCATAGAAACGCTTATTCATATGTGATTTTAACAAACTCGAATCGATTCGAAGATTTTATCAAGACAATGTCGAACTCAAATACTTTGAAGTTTCACTCAAAATGTTAATAAGTTTTTATCTAACATTATTAGATTATGTCGAAATATATATATTCGAGCAGCTCGAGCTTGAGTTCAAGTTTATAAGTGCTCAATATTATCACAATCGAGCCAATTCAAGTATAATCATAACTTAATCGAATCGATCTTCAACATTTTTTCCTACTTGAACAACTCGAGTCGAGTTTAAATAACTCTGTTCTAAAAGATTGTTCGCGATAAGTAAATGCTTGAAACAAATCAGATCATTTACACCATTATTTGATTCCGTTTAGTTCGATTAATAGTTAGTTTTGTGCTTCATATGAATTCATAATTTTAATGAATCACAATTTCAAATATCATTTACCTAAGACCAATTCTTCAAATCAAATCGTCAATGAATTCAATATGTTACCTCAAGTGTGTATACTTGGGTCGTTTAATAAAAAACTAAATAAATTGTTTCTACCCGAATAGCTTTCTATTTTATTTCAGCCTTCGGTTCACGGACCAAACCAAGCCCAAAACATACAAAACGATGTTGCTTAAATCAGTTGGCAATAAACAACCAAAGGGAACAGATAGGCAAGAAGAAGAAAAAAAATCAAATTGAATATCAAAATGAGGTTTCTTATATAAAAATTAAAAAAAAAAAAAAATCCAAGATGTGTATATAGATTATAGAAGAGTGGAAAAAGTGACACAAATGCCCTTTTCTCAGTACTCAATACTCATAACCATTCAAACACTGCATATCTATCCGCCCACGGAACCCATTCTCGTGCTAGTGAATAATACATAAAGGAACCGAACCAGAACCAGAACCAGAACGCAGGTCAACGAACAATGACACGATGAAATGTACATGATGGTGTTGGAGTATATATATATAAATGGGTAATTATGAATGAGAAATGCACCCTTTGGTTTTACTAGTTGTCTCTAGGATGCCTCACCAAAGTGCTGCGTTCATCTGTAGTAGTTGTTGTTTTCGGTGCATGTTTTCTCTTGCTCCTTTTTTATGAGGGGATCGTGTTTTTGTCACGTGTTTCTCTGTGTTCTCTTGGAGGACGCCTCCTGCCACCACCGACTTATCACTGCCAGCTACTTCAGGAGCGTGTCTGGCCATGGTGTGCGCTTTGCAGGGACAGTGATTTCCAATGGTGGATCAACAACCCATCTGCACATAGCAATACCACAACCAAAAAGTTTTGCTTATTATATTATCACATGAAAGAAGTTGGTGTTCCAACTATAGTTAACATGATGAGTATTAGGTATAATCATTACAACAAAGAATATTAGCCCTGCAAACAAGCATTCATTGTTGGTCCTTTATCTTTCACGGTTTTTGCACTTCAAGCCCTAATGTTTCGTCTTGACATTCTTATCACTCATTTATGCATTTTTTTTTTTTTTTTTTTTAACACATTTTCAATCCAATTTGCCAAGTGTCAAGCTTTTAAAGATTATAACATATTGTACCGTCGATACTGGTTGTTCGACACGTAGCATTTTGTACTGAAATTGCAACAACAAAAAAATACAGAAGAGGGGCAAAAGTACCAAGATCAAAATATTGAGGATAAAAGTGCAAAAACTATGAAACAAAAGGAACCAAAAATGTCTTTATCTCTCGACTTTTCAAAGAGAGAAACTCGATATTATTGCACACCAACAAGCATATTTTCCAGTAATGTGAACTATTCAAACAATAATGTCTACAACAACATACCACTTACCACACAGAGAACAACAAGGTAATCAATTCCTTCCCTTCCAAAACAGGATAATGATAGAGTTTCTCCCTAAAGTCTACACCGTGTCTATACCCAACATCATCTTGTGGTTGTGATTGTTTCTGGTTTTGTTATAATTTTTTTTTATTCAAGTGAAAAATATGTGGTGGACTTTAGGGAGTAACTCTTTTATATATGTGCTTAGGTGACCCTCGATGTTGCTTATCCAGTTACACTAATTATTTTGGACAATGCACCTTGTCTAAGCACCTTTAATGTCAAACTACTACCTACAATGAGATGGCACTTCTATGAGGTACCTTTACATTTTATCATTTTTCTGTTTTTTTAACTCCAAGAGGGGTTTTTTAGATAGCAACATTGGCACATTGAACCATGATTAACAGATTACTCGATGCAGAAACTAAGATAATATCGCATCAAATGAGATGCCTGAAAAATTAGACCCCTTTCTTGTCTTGATGAAAATTAAGCTTAAGGCCTCTATCTAGGTTGGCACTTCATATCAATCTTTTCTGTATTAGAATCATGAAAGACACATGAAAAAACCAATATGCACCACAAGCCCCTACATGAATCAAAGAAATGTGCTCTACACCATTGCCCTCAAGTCGATCCCCTTATTGTTTCACTTACAACAGAAGATGGATATAAGCAGTCGAGAACTATATAACTAAACTAACACGAGAACACATCCATATAACAGAAAGCAAAATAGATATTAATCCTGCAACAAAGTAAGGCAACACATAGTATAAAGAGAATGTTATCTTTCATAACAGATTGTGATGCCAAAAATGCGTAAAGGAAAAAGCAACAAACTAACCCGGCAGGGAATTTGTTATCTGCTCGTGCTTCCACACGGCCACCAGAGCATAACTTTACGCCCACAATTACCAAGAGGCTCTACAACAGATGCATCATTCACTAATGACAATGGACTCTCCACATTGTTTTCATCCCCAGCAACCACATCAAAGTCCTTCACCCAATCCGGCCTATTTTCATCATCCTTCCAAACTAACCGAGAATTCAACACAAACCAGCCCACTCCACCTTCCTTGGCAGCACAATTGCCCTATCACCTATATATCTAGCACTCTTGTCAACGTACGGTGCTGAATCGAAAGTGTGCCAACCCACTAAATTGTTTGATGAATTGCATGATGGCCCTTGAATCGGAACTCCCAAACTCTTTTCCTCCTCATGAACTACAGATAATTGTTCTTCCTCTTCACCCGAATGAGCAAGAATCCCAACAGAAACTGCTCCAATCCATTTCACATTTTGAATCTCATCAAAAAGCTCCATACTATGCATATTACTATCATCAGCAAACAACACTATGCCATCAAGATGCTTCTCTCTCACCACCCTATTCCACAATCAAGCTTATCAATTCCAAAATTACATAATTATGAATCAAAATTATCTAAAATTACCATTAAACAGCATACCTAAGAGCATGGAGACGCATTCTAGACTCCAGTTTGTGACGATCTTCCCATAGGATTGGCATTTTTCGACCAAATCCAATATGAATAGTCTTGATTCCAGACTTAGCAATCACTGAGGCGGTCTCGTTTGTGATCCCACCAGCTTCAACAACAATCCACACAAGATCATAGGGCACATTCATGAGGGTATGCATCACACCAGTAAGATGAAGCGTCTGGAAAGTCCGTACATAAGTAGGCGTAATCGCGATAATAGACCTAGGATTCTTCACACCATACTGTATTCTCTGCTCTTTCTGTACTCTCTCAATTATCTGATGAGCTCGAATAACCTCCTCCGGATTCGGATGCGGCCATGGCCGGATCAAAATCCCGTGTCTACCAACCACCACCCTACTCCCAGCTCCGACAGCAGTAGACGGCGTCGTAGTATTTTGCCTCTGAATTTGTAGCTACTAAATTTGACCGGATAGATAGGGTTTCGGTAAGAGTATCAAAAGATGATGAAGGATAGAGATTACTAGTAGAAGAATGAGAGAAGATGAGGAAGAAAACTAAACGAGAAAATCTGAAGCCTAAAACAAGACTAATTAGACAGCATAGCCCATGTAGGACAAGCCAAAAGATGGTCGCCGGTGACTTTATGGTTCCATTTTCCGATGAATCTAAAGCTGACGGCCCTCTTAAGCTGTATCCCCGGCGACCCTGCTGCTGCGACGCCGTCAGCTTCATTTTTTTTTATTTTCGTTTTTTCACCAAATACAACAACGAAAAAAATGGTGGGTTCGGTGGAACTCGAGAGGGAGGAGCTAAGAAATATAGGTGAGTGTGGTTAAAGGAAGAAAAAGGCGGTAGTTAGAAGGGGGGATTACTTAGAGTTAAAGAAGAAATGGAGTGAAATGATTGGGTAGTTTTGGATTTGGTAGTGGAGGTTTCTGTTTGTGCTGTGATGTGAAGTAAAAGGTTAGATGAATGTGACTTGAGAACGATAATGGAAATGGGTCAGCGGAAAAGGGGAAGAAAGTGAAGAGATTGGATTTGGACATGGAAGAAGCGGAGAAGCACCGCTGACGGCGGAGACGGAAGAGGAAATATAGGTGTCGGAGCTCAGATATCTCATTTCTCGCTGTCAATGTTTCTTCTTTTTTTTTTTTTTTTTTTTTGGAATAGTATTTAGAAAACTTTTTTATTTTATTTTTGGTTAATGCAATAAATTTTTTTTTTTTTCTTTCGTAAAAAAGAAATCTAAACGGGCTTTGGGCTTTGGGCTTTTAGCCCATGAATACGGATACCTTTAGTACGGGTGGAATTTATAAAACGCGTTTCTATCGACATCACTAATTTACACGCGCGACATCATAATTGCTTTTTAAAACACGATTATTTTTGTATAAAATTATGTCGTAATATTGACGTTAGTTTGATAAGAACGCTGTTGACATCGACGTTCTTATTCGATAATAATATAAATAATATTGACGTTAGTTATAAACGCGTGTCACGACTAAACGACAATCCATTGACTTTATTATCGAGTCCGAACGGAAGACTATCGCCAGAAAGAATATGCGCTTAAATCCGCAATAATTTTCCATATTTACCCTTCATCGCTTTCTTTTATTTTTACTTTTAAACTCATTAAAGTATTAAAGCCAGTAAATAAATAAAATCGCTTCCTGATTAAAGACAATCGCTTCTTCTAGCATGTTTCCGTCCGAACGCCTGTGACACTAATGTACTTTGAGTGACGCCGAAAATGAAAAAAAAAAAAAAAAAAACATATATGAAAAAACAGAATTAAAATAATATCGACTGCCTTTATTATTCCCTCCAAAAACATTTGCCGGGTATTTGGAGCAAATGAGTAAAGGAGGCAAAACCCATGAGATTTAACAGAAACCCACTCTCTTTAATCTCTCTCCACCGCAAGCCCAGCCTGCCTAAATTCATGGCCACTCAAACCGTGTCTTCTTCTCCTTATTCCTGAACCCTAACGACACCGGCGACGCAGATGTCGACGAACGTCTTTGTCCCGGCGTACCGGAACAATCTGAACAAGTAGTACAAGCGGCAGAAGAAGATAAGCTATATGTACCTCCCAGCCCTAGCCCAAACGGATACTTAACCGGAGAGTCACGTATTGAGAGGGCATGGGCTCACTGGAGAAAGCTGAACCAGCCGAAGTTCATTGTGGCTCCTATGGTTGACAATTCCGAGCTTCCGTTTCGTATTCTTTGCCGTAAGTACGGAGCTCATGCTGCTTATACGCCTATGCTTCACTCTCGTATTTTCACGGAAAATGAGAAATATCGCTCTCAGGAATTCACTACCTGCGAGGTATGTTATCATCCTCAATTAACTTTTAGTTATTCGCATTTGTATACCAAAATCATTTTCCTTTGTATATTGTGTTACTTAGGTTTGGATTGCTTCCTTTTTTTGTGTGTTCACTTATTAAAGGTGCTAAATTGATGGACTCTGGCAGGAGGACCGGCCTTTATTTGTGCAGTTTTGTGCTAATAATCCAGATACATTGTTGGAAGCTGCACGCAGAGTGGAACCCTACTGCGATTATGTTGACATCAATTTGGGGTAATTACTTCTCAAAAAAAAAAAAATTGGGGTAATTACGTTTATTTGATTTCTTTTTCGTTTCATGATTGAATTTCTGTCAACAATTCCAGTCCTAACTTGTTTTTGCTCTACTGTTCATAAGTTTAGCTCTATTGCTGCAAGTTACTTGTGCATTGCAGACTCTCTGATTCAACGACACAGGGCGTGGATAATTTCAGAGAGAATTCATTTTTGTGCGCCTTATTAGTCCTGTGTTTTAATATTATCATTCAGACGATTCTCTTTCTCGCTGTGTTTTATGTCAGATACGATGCTAGTAGCTTATGTGTTTGCATTCTTTGGTTTTTTTGTGTTTACCTATCTTTTCAAATGAAATGTTACTCATTTCATGACCTATAGGTGTCCTCAGAGGATTGCTAGGAGAGGCAATTATGGAGCTTTCCTCATGGATAACCTTCCTCTTGTCAAAGGGTTGGTGGAAAAGTTAGCTGGCAACCTTAACGTACCCGTGTCCTGTAAAATTCAGATATTTCCGAATCTTCAAGATACCATTAAATATGCAAAAATGCTGGAGGAAGCCGGTTGTTCTCTATTGGCAGTTCATGGAAGAACACGGGACTAAAAGGATGGGAAAAATTCGGGCTGACTGGCAAGCTATCAAGTCTGTTAGAGAGGCTGTCAGAATCCCTGTTCTCGCAAAATGGTAACGCATTTACACTTGGATGACGCGCAAAGTTGCATACTTTATTTTATTAAAAAGAAAGAATAAAGTGCTACAAAGTCAATGCCATATCCCGGCCCGCCCCAAGTATGTGATAGAGTGCATAGCATGGCCTTCTTAAACCCTAAGAGTTGCAGAGAGGCTGCAGGCAGCTTCAAACCCAGGGAGAGGGTCTTGTAGAAAATCCAACACATAGGAAGATTACTGGGGCGCCATTTTTATGCACTCTATCCCTTAAAATCCCGACACCAAAAATATTACAATCATATACATACAAAGTAAATCCGAGGAGAAAGATAGCCCGTGTATCCGACCAAGGTATGGTAAGAGCCTATGAGCCTCCAATCAAGCGCATTCCGAGGTATGAAAAGCGCAACACTCCTTCTCCACCTTGTCCTTTGCTGCATACGCAACCCAAACGGATGGTGACACCTGGCATAGGAGGAAAATGATAACCCCAAAAATAGCTAAAGAAGATAATAAACCATAAAAGGAACAAGGACACCTGGATTGCACCCCTAACTGGATGATAGGGTGCCTCCAAAGTTGAATGCCAATCCAGGTCCTATGCATTGAACCCGTGCTGTCTTCCGCCAGAATTCTGCTTGTATGTGTCTCCTCCAAATAAAAAGGCCGGTCCAAGCTAGCCGGACTTGAATCCTCAAAATGCAAACGCTGGTTAAAACATAGAGATTAGATAGCCATATAAAATAGACCATGATAAACAGGATCCAATAAAGGAACATGTACACCTGAGTTGCACCCCTAACATCATGATAGGGGTGCTTCCAGATAGCGACGTCGGCCATGTCCCTGGAAGAAGTGCCCAAATTAGGCTTGCACCCTCCATATGTGAATAGTGCTTCCCTAGATGTCTGCAACATGTCGAATAAGAGGAGGGCCATGTAAATCATCACTAATAAGCTGTTGAATAGGATAAGGTATATCGTTAAGATGGTTAAACGTCATATCGTCTCCTTCCATAGCTGCAAAGCTGTCCGCCACTCTATTACATTCCCGGAAAACATGAGAGATATTGTGTGGTATTTCCCGAAGATAAGCCGAAATCCGACTAATTGAGATGCAGAGGGGCCAGCCTCCATTAAGATTACCGGATATCACACGAGAAACAAAAATGGAGTCGGTCTCAATATCAAGAGGCAAAACGTGTGGACGCAAGCGAATACCAAAAGCAGTGCCTTCACTTCAGCATCAAGAACATTCCCATGGCCGAAGCAAGCATGAAACGCAACGACAAAGTTGCCATGCGAATCCCGTATAATTCCACCTCCATAGGCAATTCCATTTCTGACACTACCGTCAACATTGAGCTTCATCCTTCCGACATGGGGGGGATTCCACCGTAATTGGATCAGTCGACGTTTGGGTCGAGTTTTCACCTTGAAAGGCTTGAAAAGGGGAACATCCCAATCAATCCCAATATGTTTCCTATCAACAACCTTGTGGAAAGCTACTGTCTAATCATCCTCTCAATGAGAATGTTGGTACGCCTGAACAGACGGACATGCGATCTTCATGTCTACACTTGTTCCTTTCCATCCAGATGCCCCAACACACAATAACCGGTACAAGAAAGCGCGAGATTATAAATGTGGGCCGAAGAGTTAATCCGTAAATTAAACATAGGAACAATCCCAGAGTAGGAGTGAACGGAGGCCAAATTGATTCATAAAGTGAATCCAGATAGACTAGGCAAAAGGACATTCAATGAAAATATGACTAAGATCTTCCCACGATGGCATGCAAAACACTTAGAAACCAAAGTAATACCACGCCGTTGAATGTTCAAATCAGTAGGAAGAACATTGTTGATTAGTCTCCAGCAGAAGAAAGAAATCTTGAGAGGCAACATATTGTTCCAAATTAACTTGAAGAGAGGACGAACCGAGTCGTGAGACCGAAGCATATTCCAAGCCGACTTAGTACTGAAGTGCCCATCTGAGTTTAAGGTCCATATCAACTCGTCGTCCTAGTCAGGTCGCAAAGGAATGCATAAAATCTCATCCACAACATGTAAAGCAAGATACTCTTGTAAAAGGGGAACATTCCACCTCCCATTCACTAGGAAATCCTTCACCTTCCTAAACTCATTGTCCGGAGCATCGCCCAACTCAACGTTCAGCCATTTATCTCTCCAAAAGTCTATATTACCGTCATTGACCTTCCAAGTGATAGCATATTCAGCAGTATCATTCAATTGCCAAACTTTCTTAACCATCTGCGTCGGATTTCTGGGGAGGGAGGCTTGCAGGGGCGACTGATCCGCAACATAAGTATTATAGATAGTCCGGGCCCAAATCCCATGCCTCATCCGAAGACGAACCCACAATTTAACCGCAAAGGAATCCATAACTTCAAAAAGATTTCGCACTCCTAAGCCTCCTTCCTCCGTCGGCTTACAAACCCTTTCCCACGACGTCCAATGAATATGGCTACCGTTGGGTCCGCCATCCCAAAGGAATTTATTAAAAAGACGATGTAAACGATGAATAACCTCTTTAGGAGGGACCAAAACTTGGAGGATAAAAATTGGAATAGAAGTTAATACATGCCTTAGCAATATAAGTTTACCTCCAAACGACAGCAGCCGACTCCCCCAGTGAAAAAGCCGATGCTGAACTTTGTCAAGAATGCCTTGATAGTAGCTGATTCTATTCCGTCCCCGAAAAAGAGGGGCACCCAGGTATCGAAAAGGCATATTCTCCCTCATAAAACCCAAAGCATTTTGGATCCAACGAAGTTGAGTGGCATTCAACTTATGACCAATGAATGTGCTCTTGCTCGCGTTAATGCGTTGTCCCGACACAATCTCATAATGCTGAAAAACCTCCTTAAGACGCTTAAGACCTTTCTTATTACATCGAGTAAAAAGAATCGTATCATCTGCAAAGGCCAAGTAATGTATCCCCCGCACTTTCGAGTGATAATGCATACCCGTGTTGGTATTCATGAAATCATTAATTAGCCTCCCAAAATATTCTGCTGCAAGAACAAAAAGAGTGGGAGAAAGAGGGTCACCTTGTTTGACACCACGAGTCGCATGAAAGGATGGTGAAGGAATGCCATTCAGAAGGACATAGAACCAATTATCCGCCAAAGTCCGGAAGATGAGATCAACACAAAGCTCTTGAAAGCCAAACATCCTTAAAACTTGCATAATGAAACCCCATTCCATACGATCATAGGCTTTCTTCATGTCAAGCTTAAGCATAATATTAGGGCTGCGGATCTTTTTATTCACATCCTTACACAGTTCTTGAGCTAGAAGAATATTATCCGTAATGGAGCGCCCTGGCACGAAACCCGACTGTTGATCCGCCACCAGCATAGGGAGATACGCATTCAACCGTTGAGTGATTATCTTAGTGATGATCTTGGAGAAGACAGTGCATAAGCTAATAGGACGGAAGTCTTTCCAACAATCAGCTCCCACCTTCTTAGGAAGGAGAATAATTGAGGACGTGGAAAAATAACGGGGAAGGTGGCCGCCGAGGAAAAAGTCAGAAACTACATTCGTCATGTCATGTTTAATGATGTCCCAACATGATCGGAAAAAATGAGAGGTGAAGCCATCAGGACCCGCAGCACTATCCGGATCAATGGAACGAATAATATTGAGAATTTCCTTACTCGTAGGGATCGCAATAAGGCTCGCATTCTGATCCTCGGAGATTTGAGGCAGGATAAAAGGCTTCAGAGGAGCACCAATCCCTGGCCGACTAGCCGTGAAAAGGTTTTCAAAGAAGGTCTTCGAGGAAATCTGTATCTCGTCTTGGTCGTCAATCCAGTGATCATCCTCTGCCTTAATACGATGGATGTAGTTATGATTCCGCCTTTGCTTGCATATAGCATGGAAGTACTTACTGTTGGCGTCCCCGGCCTCAATCCATTTAACTGCTGCCCTCTGTTTAAGAAATCGAGTCTCAATATTGTTGCATCTCTCATAGTCCATAATAGCCGTATGAAGATCTGCATGGGTCTCCCGAGACCCGACTTGATCATGCCTCAAAGTTTTAGCATTGACCTCCGCCAACGCCTTCTGTGTATTATCGAAAATATTCCCAAAAACAGCACGATTCCACTCAGTAAGCTTGTATCCCAGCTTTTTAAGTTTAGTTGCCAGGAGCCACATTCCATGACCACCTTCCGGTTCAGCCCAAACTGATTTAACCACGTCATAAAAAGATCCATCATCCGTCCACACATTAAGAAACCGAAAGGAAGACTTGCGAGCGGTGATAGTACCATAAGTAACGAGCAGGGGGCAGTGATCCGAGTGAACCCGTGGTAAGTGCAGAACTTTTGTCATATTAAAATGGTCCAACCAAGCCTCATTAAAGAAAACCCTATCCAGACGCTGCCACATATTCCGATTGTGCCAAGTGAATTGCGAGCCCTCGAAGGACGCCTCAGTAAGATTAGCCATTTGGACGCACTCATTAAAGTCCAACATGTCATTAGCCCTAGGGGAGGCACCACCCTTCCTCTCCTCCAGCATCTGAATAATATTAAAGTCTCCCCCTAAAAGCCATGGCCGAGTATTAACCTCTGCTCGAGCCTTAACCGCGTGCCAGAGAGGGGTACGAGATTGACGAGAATGCTTCGCATAAATGCCAGAAACCAAAAACATATCACCATTCTGATCCGTGACCTCAGCCGTACACATTTGATCACAATCCGTGGACAACGAGCAAGTAACCCGCACGGAGAAAAACCAAATTTTTCCTCACAACAGAGATTGAGAAAAGTCAAATCCTGATTAAGCCGAATGGTGGAACAAAATTAGCGAGAACACAAGGGTTCAATCAACACTAAAATTTTAACATTATTACGTCTACAAATATTCTTGTGACAAGTTTGAGAAGAGACATTACCAATACCTCGAACATTCCAAAATAAAATGTTGATCGGACTAAACATTGGAAGACCGGAGCTGATAAGTTTGAGACGGGGCCAAATCCGAAGTATTTGTCGATTTACCTTTTTTCCTCCGCTTTTTAGCCGTAGCGTTGGTCACAGAGGGACCATCCGATTTGTTCCCCTCAGGAGGTTGATCCTCACTTACTACCACAGCCGTGTCAATGGCCTCTCCATCAATCATCTGGTTGTCATCAATAGGAGAGCCAGGAAGATCAGATGAGGGTAGAACCGGCTGATCCTGCAAAAGACACGGCTCCAACTGTAAAATATCAGATGCCGAGCTAGTGGGTTTAACCGGCTGAATACCCGACTGCTTAAAGCGTTGCTCTAGCGTCCTATGAAAGCCCTTTAATTCGGTGAGGGCCACGTCCCGAGAGGATCCATTGTCCTCCGAATGAGGGTGATTTTCGTTTTGCCTTTCGCGGTCTTCTTTAAGAAGAGATTGATGAGCAGTCTCCATTAGTTCCTCTTCAGTAAGTGACTCAAGAATGCTAAAAGAATTATGCGTAATTGTTGTATTCAAAGGTTGCGGACTTGAAGCTAAGTATTGCCCGTAGATGGTCCAGCAGTTGTAGACACACTATTCATGTGCATATCAGACGGATTAATAGGAGTGACAATACTATGTTGTTTCGCTTGATAGACCTGTTGAGGTTTACTCGGATTTGTTTCAGGAATACGCGTCTCGGACTTCCTCGTTTGACCATTGCTCATGTTCGCATTCTTCCGTACATTTTCCGATGGCGGGTTTTTCCGCCGACATTTCACCTCAGCATGACCAATGCGATGGCAAAAAGAACAATAATCGGGCCAAAATTCAGCGTTCACTTCTTGCCAATGGCCAGTATGGACATCCTCACCCAACCAAATACGAGTACACCGTGGTTTTAAAATATCAACCTCAACAAGAACCCGCGCGACCGAAGGTCTCCTCATATCAGTGGTAGCAGCATCGGTTTGCAAAGGCCTACCAATCAAGCTACCTATTTTACTCACATACTTCGGATTAAAATAAGGAAGTGGAAGACCCGGGAGTTCAAACCAAATAGGGACCAAGGAGCAATCAGCATTGCAGTGAAAATCAATTGTCCACTTAGAAAGCACAAAACGATTGGATCCCATAAACCATTCACGACGAGTAAATAATCTATTATAATCTTCTTGACAACCCGGATGGACAAGGACATGTTTAGTGTCAAGCAGACCAATTTTGCAAGTAGCTTTCAAGTCGAGACGCAAGAAAAACTTACGAATATCGTCGATACGAGGCCTGTAATTAGGAAATCAGGCTACCAAAGCATTCGCAAATGGACGTGAAAGTATCTCAAGTTCATTACGAGAGACGAAGAAAGCTGGCTCACCTTTGCACGTACCATACACGCCAAAATCTGGTATCTCTGATGTCGGATTCGCTGTAGCAGCTGCATAGGACTTTGTAGGTTGGCCAGGGGCGTCCGGAGGCTTGGGACGAACGGACAAGTCAGGTGGCTCCGTCATCTACCCCACCGGAGCAACAGCAAACCGGCCCTTGAACAGCCTGAAAACAACCTGAATAAACTCCGGAAAACCAAATAGCAGCCTTCGCCGGTGATGGAAGCTTGGCGAGCAAGAAAACGGGGGAAACCCTAACGCCGAGCAAAGAAGCGGCCCGCCCTCTTGGGGACCAACGAACGGAGGAATGAAGAAACGGACCGGAAGTAGGGACAAAACACAGCCCGAACCCTGAAAAAAAAAAAAACTGCCCCTCGATCACCAAAACAGTCTTCCCTGTAATATTCGTCCTCACTTTTGGCTTCAAAGGTGACCAGCAGCAGCGTGTTCTTTTCCTGCCTCTACGCGAAAGAGGAGCCTCCCCGCCCGTCAACTTCAAGCCTTTCTTACAAAATGTAACAATTGAATAATCTTCTTTTGAACGCCGTAATTTTTGTACCAAAAAGATTCATGCTATCCGGCGATTAATTTCCTCTAATTTGATCTGAAATTTAAGGGCTGAACATGAAAGATGAAATTTTCGTCTCTCCTAGGGTTCATCAATATTTTTTGATTCAGAAACTCGTTATGTGGATTTTTTCCAACTAACCAACTTCAAGCCTTAATTTCTCATTCACCCGATATCCGAATTGAATGATTCAAGGACCTGCCTTCATCTACGTAATACGTAGATTTCAAAGTCATCATAAACTCTTGGTAAATAATGCAAGATTGTAATTGAAACCGGCTCTTAAAGTGGTTGTAAAAAATGATTAAAAATCATTTTCTCTTTTCCTCTATTTTTCTCCAACAAATTTATGGTTCCCATTATTATGTCATCTTTCTGGATGACTTCACAAAATACCTATGGCTCTATCCCCTGAAAAACAAATCTGATGTTGGGACCATCTTTCCTGACTTTCTTGCTATGATTGAACGTCGGTTTAATACCAAACTAAAATACATCCAAACTGACTGGGGTGGTGAGTACTGTCGCATTTCCACACTCCTTACCTCTCTTGGCATCAGGCATCGCCTTTCCTTTCCTCACACACATGAACTAGTTGGCGCCATTGAGCGTCGGCACCATCAAATTGTTGAAGTCGGTCTCTCCCTTCTTGCCTAATCTAACCTTCCGCTTCCCTATTAGGAGGAAGTTTTTATAACTGCCACTTATATTATCAACCTTCTTACCACCAAAGTCCTCAATGACAAATATCCCTTTGAAATGGCCTACCGTCGGTCTCCTAACTATATATTCCTTCGAGTCTTTGGCTGTGTGTGATGGCCCTGTCTTTGTCCCTACAACCAACATAAGACTGATTTCCGCTCCAAAACTTGCGTCTTTCTTAGCTATAGTCCTTCCCACCACGGTTATAAATGTCCGGACCTTACCTCTGGCCGTATCTATATTGCTCGCCCCATGGTTTTCGATGAATCCGTCTTTCCCTATACACCTTCTCCCTTGAAACTCACTCTTGATAATCTCATTGTACCGCTTCATGTCTTCGTGTCAGCTCCTCCACAAAATCCACCTCCCTTTCCGGCTCCCTCCAACCTAGCCCCATCATCTCTGGCTCCCACTTCCGACCCTTCACCACCCACCTCCCCTGCATCCACTTCGGCCTCGGCCTTTCCGGACTCGTCTCATTCCCTACCTGCTCCTACTCACACCATGGTTACTCGTACCAAAACCAAATCCCTCAAACCTATTTCTCGGCCTGACTTTATCTACTACCCACTTTCTAATGCTCATGTTGCCTCTACCGACATCTTAGACCCTACTTTCTATACCGAAGCCTCTAAACTCCCAAATTGGCGTAATGCATTGAGAGAGGAAATCGACGCGTTGTTGCGTAACTAGACCTGCGATCTTGTTCCTCCGCATCCTCGTATCAATATTGTTGGAAATAAATGGGTTTATCGCACTAAACGTCGTGTGGATGGTTGTTTTGAGCGTCCCAAGCCCTGCCTTGTGGCCAATGGTTTTCATCAGGCCGAAGGAGTTGATTTCAATGACACTTTTAGCCCGGTTGTCACACCGGTCACTATACGTCTTCTTTTGTCTCTTGTTGTTTCACAGAGTTAGTCTCTTAGACAGGTGGATATTCAGAATGCTTTCCTCTATGGGCATTTATCTGAGCCCGTTTATATGCAGCATCCGCTGGGATTTGTTCACCCTAAACGAATACGAGCTTGACGCGGATCCAAGATTAGCCGTTTATTTCTGATATAATCGATACAAGCAGCCCCAACCAACCCGAAACAAGGTGGCCATAATCTGGAAAAAAAATCAACTAAGTATAACTTTGTAATAGCATATATTGTAATTAGAGTAAATATTCTGTATTTATTACAAATATTGTAACCGTAAATTATAGGAAATATTGTTCTAGAAGTATCCGATTGTAACTATATATTTGTACACCTATTATTACAAGTGTGAATAGAAAAACATTATTTCTCTCAATCTATTATGGTATCAGAGCTACCAAATCTTTTAACCTAATTCTACCAATTTTTCTTTTTCCACGCCAGCTCCCTTCTTCTCCTCCATCTGTAGCCGATATGTTCTTCTCTGTTTCAACCATGGCTGATTCCACCAACAACACTTATGTCATTGCCTTCAATCCAGCATCTCAAATAACAGTTAAGCTTGACCACACAAACTACTCTGTTTGGAAACCACAAATCGAATCCCTTTTAGAAGGATATGAACTACTAGGTTATATCACCAGTGATACACCACCACCGCCAGCTACCATCACCGTTGAAGGCAAACTTGCTCCTAATCCTGATCATGCTATCTGGAAGCGACAAGATAGACTTATCTTCAATCTCATCTTGGCCTCCCTTACACCAGGCGTCGCCACCATGCTGTCCAAAATGGCATCGGCACAAGCAACGTGGGCATCACTGTATAACATGTTTGCTAAACCGAGCAGAGGCCGTATCCTTCAAATTCGTCAAGCTCTGAAGCAATTGCAGAGAGGTTCACAGCCCATTTCTGAATTTCTTTATGCAATTAAATCAAAGACCGATGAACTGGATCTTTTAGGCTCACCCATGAATCATGAAGACATTATTGATCTAATCATGGAAAAACTAGGCTCCGAATACAATGACTTGGCCAGAGCTCTTCGGTTCGCGACCAACCTATCGATTTTGATGAATTACACGATAAGTTGTTGAATTTTCAGGTTAATCATGGATCATCTTCCTCATCGGGCTCGTTCTTCCTTACCTCAGCACACACAGCCACAGCTCGATCTCCCTCCCCTGCTCTTCTTCCATCACCTAATTACTCTAGTTGGCGTCCATCTCCTCAACAACAGCAGCAGTCAAATTATTACCCTTCTCCACAACAATCAGCCACCTCTGCTAACTCTCGCCCACGTCGCCCCTACCAAGGTAAATGTCAAATTTGCTCTATTCAAGGTCATTCTACCCGATTTTGTCCTAGTTTTCATGTCCAGCAGCAAACTCCCTCACATCTCCGCCCTCAAAACCCTTACGGGCCTCGACCCCAAGCACGTCCTCACTCAAAACACACTTGCTGATACTCAGGCTAGCCCTGCGTCTCCCTGGCTCTTGGATAGCGGTGCTACGCACCATGTCACTGATGATCTCCAAAATCTGTCCTTACACTCACCGTACTTTGGCTCGGACCAGATGCTTGTTGGTGATGGCTCTCCGTTAAACATTACTCATACTGGTTATTCGTCTATTCCTTGCTCTCTTACTAAATCTTTTCATTTAAATGATGTTTTTTGCATCCTTACTATGTTACGCAATTTAGTATCTATATCCAAATTATGTCAATCTAATAATATTTCTGTTGGATTCTTACCTGGCCATTTTTCTGTGAAGGACCTCCAGACGAATCAAATACTCCTCCGTGGTCCAGTCAAGAACGGTCTCTATGAATGGCCGTCTCAACCTTTAATTTCTTTCGCAACCAATAAAGCTTCGTCAGATGTGTGGCATCATAGACTGGGTCACCCAGCTGACACTATTTTACATTCTGTTTTGAACAAATTTCACATTCCGCATAATAATAGTTGTATTTCTTATTGTTCTGCTTGTCTTGAAAACAAGAGTCATAAGTTTCCGTTTGGACAGTCTACTTTATCGTCTTCCGCCCACTTGAAATTTTATTTTCTGATGTATGGACCTCCCCTGTTTTATCGTTTAATTGCTTCAGGTATTATGTGATTTTTGTAGATCATTTTACTCGTTACGTTTCGTTTTACCCCATTGCTAGAAAATCTGATGTTCTCCCGACTTTTATTCGGTTCCGCGCATTAGTAGAAAAATTCTTTGAGTCTGAACTTAAAATCCTATACTCTGATAATGGTGGTGAATATATTGCTCTATGTGATTACTTTTTTTTAAAGCAACTTTATTTTATTTTATTAAAGGATGAAATAAAGAGCTACAAAGCATTCGCCATATCCCGGCCCGCCCCAAGTTTACGTGATAGAATGCATAGCATGGCCACCTTAAACCCTATGTGTGGCAAACCCGATGTAGGAAAATCCACCACACGGGGAAGAGTACTCGCTCTATGCATTCCCGAAAAAACCCCTACTCCAAAAATAAAAACATCAGTGGAAATCCGCATGAAATAAGTGGTGGTTCTCTGTCTTCTGTCTTTCAAAGTGGAAGTGAAAGAAGAATGCCGTTCTCCCCGTCGTGTCCTCGTGTGAGCTTTCTTCGATCTTCGCATCCTCTTGGAAGTGAAATTCCGACATGACCGGTACGTAAAGTGGTCAGCAATAGCTGAGGTAGAAGCTGTACCAATCATATATGGGAGTGTATCAAGCAAAGTTAAGTAACATGAGCACAAAGAGAGACCTTAAAAGCAACAAAAACACCTGGATTGCACCCCTAGCAAAACGGTAGGGGTGCGTCCACAGGCTAACGTGGTCCTCAAAGACGAAACCAGATATGAACCGCATGCACGCTATGCGTTGATAATCTATCTCGCAAGAAAACACAGGGGAGTACAAAAAAAAAGCAAGCAACCTCAGGCCACAATAGAGAAATGGAACAAAAACACTTGAATTGCACCCCAACCAAAGATGGAGGGGTGCGTCCGGCTGAGAAAACACTGTTTGAAGTTCCCGCTTGGAGCTTTAGGATTTCGGCCAGCCCCACCTTTGGTATACTCCATTGATCTGCACATCGTGTGATACACAGTATATATAGAAAATCTAGTATTGATGACAAAGTGTAAGAGATGAACAACACGACTGGTTTGCACCCTTCACAAGTGAAGAGTGCTTCCCGGTTGTCGGTGTAACGAAAATGAATCGGGCCATGTAAATCATCATGAAGTAGCCGGGATGTGCGAGGACCTCCCAGTGCGCATAAATATGTGATCATCCCCTCCAAAGGTGCATCTAGGGCATCGACCGCGTTGCACTCCCTATGAGATATGAGAGACAAGATAGTGTAACGCTTGCGTAAGAGCACCAACTCGAGTGGACGTAGACACAGGGGCCATCCTCCATCCTCTCTCCGAGAAACCATGCGATGCACATAAATGGAGTCGGATTCAATCTCTAAAGGTTGATCATAAGTACGCATGCGAAGACCAAGCGTAAGAGCTTTTATCTCCAGATCCAAGACCGCCCCCCGACGAAAGCAAGAATGGAACGCCATGATAAACCTGCCCTCGGAATCCATGAGAATACCCCCACCGTAAGGTATCCCATTCCTGACACTCCCATCCACATTCAACTTTAAGTTGCCAGAACGCGGCGGCACCCACCGCAGATAAGTTAACTTCCTCCTCGGTATAGATTTGATCTTGAAAGGTTGGAAGAAAGGGGTTCCTCTATCAGCTCCAAGAAATTTGGAAGCCGGATCCTTGCGGAATGCAAGTCGACGAATATTCCGCTCAATAAGAATGATGGTGCAATGTATGGAGGTTGGACCTCGCCATGTCTACACTTATTTCTCTCGCACCAAATGCCCCAACAAACATTAACCGAACTATAAGCCGAAGGTGAAGATGCTCGCCCGTGAGAATTCATCCAGAAATGAAGCATAGGAACAATCCCTAACGTAGGAGTAAACCGCAATCCAAAGTGATTCATGAAGTACGTCCATACAGAACGAGCAAACTGGCAGTCAATAAAAGTATGACGAAGGTCTTCCCCATTAGGACAAGCAAAGCATTTAGACACCAACGTTATACCCCGTCGCTGAATGTTCTGATCGGTGGGGAGAATGTTATGGAGCAGCCTCCAACAAAAGAAGGAAATCTTGAGCGGAAGTAAGCTGTTCCAGATAATCTTGAATTTAACGTTGGAGGAATGAGAAGTACAAACCACGTTCCACGTAGAGCGGGTAGTAAAACGACCGTCAGGGCTAAGGGTCCAAATAAGCTCATCAGCCTTCTCTCGTCTGAAAGGAATATGAGTGATCTCCTCAACGATGTGACTGGGAAGATAAGAATGCAAGAGTTAGGTATCCCACTGGTCGCCTACCCAAAAATCGCTAACCCTCCGAACCAAGTCATCTGGTGGGTCCCCCAAATTCACTTCCGTCCACTTGTCTCTCCAGAAGTCTATTTTTCCTGCGTTAACCTTCCAAGAGATGAATTGTTCGGCAGTATCTCTCATTTGCCACACTCTGCGCAACATAGGCGTAGAAGCCTTGGGTTCAGGCACATCCAGCGGAGACTTATCCATTATGTACGTGTTGGAGATGGCCTTGGCCCAAATTCCTTGTTTCTCGCCAGAACGGACCTGACTTGATAGCAAAAGTGTCCGCCACATCAAAAAGATTACGAACACCCAACCCTCCTTCCTCAGTCGGAGCACACAATTTATCCCACGCTCGCCAATGTATGTGGTTACCTCCCGGTCCACTGTCCCACAAGAATTTATTAAAAATGAGATGGATACGATTGAAAACATCTTTCGGGGGCACCAGCACTTGGAGAATATAAATCGGCATGCACGTTAAGACATGCCTGAGAAGGATAAGTTTCCCGCAAAAGAGAGTAGCTTGTTCCCCCAATGATGAAGCTTCCGTTGCACCTTATCAATAATGTCCTGATAGTAACAAATGCGATTCCTCCCCCGAAAAAGGGGTGCTCCCAAGTAACGAAAAGGCATTTTCTCGGGCAGAAAACTCAATATGTTACGCAACCAGCCTATTTTGGTGGTAGTTAAATTTTGCCCAATGAACGTACTCTTAGTTGCATTAATACGCTGCCCTGAAACAAGCTCATAATGATGAAAAAGCTCTTTGAGTGACCTTAGCCCTTTCCTGTTACATCGAGTGAATATGATCGTGTCATCCGCAAAGGCAAGATAATGGATCCCCTTAACTTTCGATTGGAATTGCATGCCCGGGTTCTGAGACATATAATCATTTATCAGCCTCCCAAAATACTCGGCCGCTAAGACAAAAAGAGCCGCAGAAAGAGGATCCCCTTGTTTAACCCCACGGGTCGTGTGGAAACGGGTTGAAGGCACGCCATTCAGAAGCACATAGAACCAGTTATCCGCAAGAGTTCTGAAAATGAGGTCCACAAAATTTTCTTGAAAACCAAACATCCATAGCACCTTCATAATGAAACCCCAGTTCATACGGTCATAGGCCTTTTCCATATCTAATTTAAGCATAATATTGGGGTTTCGAAGTTTTTTGTTCACATTTTTGCATAGCTCCTGGGCAAGAAGGATATTATCGGTGATGCATCTGCCAGGGACGAAACCAGTCTGCTGATCGGCTATGAGCATGGGAAGAAAAGAATTCAAACGCTGCGTGATTATCTTGGTAATAATTTTGGAGAAGACCGTGCATAAGCTAATGGGCCGAAAGTCTTTCCATTTATCCGCCCCTTTCTTCTTGGCAAGCAAAATAATCGTGGACGTAGAAAAATAACGGGGGAGATGACCACCAGAGAAGAAATCCACAACCGCATTACCCAAATCATGCTTAATAATCGGCCAACACAATTTAAAGAAGTGAGACGTGTAACCATCAGGACCGGCTGCACTATCAGAGCTCATAGACAACACCGTATTATGAATTTCTTCCAAATTAGGGGCAGCCATAAGAACCTCATTCTGCTCAAGAGATATTTGTGGGAGGGAGAAATCGACAAGAGGAGTGCCCAGCCCTTCCCTATCGTCGGAGAAAAGATTCTCATAAAAGAGAGCAGAGGAATCGCGGATGTCTTCCTGGTTGTCGATCAAGCTGCCGTCTTCCGCCCTAATCCGATGAATAAAGTTTTGGTTCCTTCTCTGTTTACAAATAGCGTGAAAGTACTTGCTGTTAGCGTCACCGGCCCCAGTCCACTTCACCGACGTGTTCTTAGTATGCAATCCCCTTATGAATGCATTTTTCACTCCCCACCACATTATGACACCCTTCGTGTTTTTTGGTTGTCTCTGCTATCCCTGGCTTCGCCCCTACACGGACCACAAACTTCAACCACGGTCCAAACCATATGTCTTCCTTGGTTATGCACAGAATCAGCATGGATATTATTGTTATGATCTTACTGACTCCCGTCTCTACGTCTCCCGCCACGTGATGTTTGTTGAAACTATCTTTCCATCTCAATCCACCTCGTCCACCTCCCAACCTGCTATCCCTCCTCTCACGGAATGGATCCCTTGCCCACCTCCAGCTGTCACACCCTCCCCTCCGTCTATCACCCCCACGAACTCTCCTAACACTCCTCCTCCTCATCATCCCCTCCCCTCCCTACTCATCCCATGCGTACTCGTGCCAAAAACAATATTCACAAACCCATTCAAAAACTAAACCTAGCTGCCCGCCTTTCCGCCTCTCCTGATGTCAAGCCTTCCTCCATTACCCAAGCCCTTAAAAATCCCAAATGGAGAACAACAATGCAGGAGGAATATGATGCCTTGATTCACAACCATACTTGGGATCTTGTTCCCCCGGACTCGTCCTATAACATTTGTTAGGAACATTTTATTATGTTTTGATGATGGCCATACTAGCTGTTATAGCAAGCCTGAAATAAGTTAGAATTCTCTGTATAAGTCTTTACTTAGAGTCTCACATGTTGTATAAGTTGAGTCAGACAAGTATTGTACTAGTTTGTAGGACGGCAAAGTAAAAACAGACATTCGACAGAGTGAAGCCAGTCAAGCACCAGTAGAGAAGCAATGAAGACACTATGGTCTGACTTATAACCAAGGAAGCCTGTGATGACCTTGGATAAGTCTAAGTTATGTTTCAAGTGATGAAACTTAATATTCAAATATGGTGTACACTGATCTCACCCCAATCAAGGATCAGTGAAGTACAAAGATTCTCCTTAAACTGAAGCAAAGAAGAAAACAATGAATCGGCTGAGTAAACTAACTTTCGGCTGAGTGAAGACAAAACGGTGAAGGTAGAGCCAGAACGGCTAAGTCAGAAGGATCACTCAACCGTTCAGAAAACAGTGAAGTAATACCTACCAGATCAGATTTAATATATGTTGAAGATTCAGAAGATCATGCATTAAATGCACAATCAATAGAGGATCAATCAAGGACGGATTTTCTGCTATACGTTTGAAGAAAGAATCCGATCACTAAAATCAAGGAGAATGCAATTAAGGGGGAATCAAGAATAAAATCAAGAATTATTCCCTCATTAATATAGCCAACGGACGGAATTTCAAAATCAAGGTTATTCAAGGCTATAAATAGAAGGCATTGATAGAAAAACAAAACAACGATCTGAAAAGAAAAATCAAGCAGAAACTCTGTCAATTCAAAAAGCCTTCTCTGAACTTACAAGGATACATCTAGCGATCAACTCGGACATCCGAGCTACAAAGTCATATTCAAAGATCGAGATTGATCAAGCAAGTTTGTGAATCACATTCACATCAATCAAGCAAATCGAATCGGAGGCAACTGAGAAGGAGTTGAGTCTGTGATAGTTTGTTGAAGGATTTTGATCTCAAGGAGCAAAGCGAAAGGAGATCGAATCATCAAGTCATTGCGATCAAGGAGTTATAGTCTTGTAGATTGTGAAGCTTGGGAAGCCAAGGACAATCATACTATTGTATCTGTGAAAACAATAGTGAATTCCTCCAATCATCACAGGAGAAGAGTGGATTAAGGGATTACACCACCCTGAACCACTATAAGCCTTGTGTCAATTTACTTTCTGCAATTTACTTTATAGCATTTATTTAAATTTCCTAGATCATAACTTATATCTGTGACTGTCTAAACTGATTTGAAAACAACATAATAAGAAGGGACTTATCCGCTGCCCAAAAGCTTTTAAACAAAAGAAAAGTTTTTGAAACTCCACTATAGTCATTCACCCCCCCTCCTCTGACTATAGTTTCACCCTTCTCTGGGACCAACAATTGGTATCGGAGCCAGGTTCCTAGTATCAGAACCTGTTCAGATCTAATTTCTGGTAACAAGGAGATCACATATTTTCAAAGTAGTTTTCAAATCTAAGTTTTCTATACATTTACATTTATATCTTCATTTGCACTTATGGATTCCTCAAACTTCTTGTCAAAAGTACCTGTTTTTAATGTTAATAATTTTGATGAATATAAGATAAGAATGTTGTCTCATCTTGCAGCAACTCATGAAGAGATGCTGGACGTAATTAATGATGGACCAATCATAATCACTACTGTGGTAGGCACAGGAGCAGATCAAGGGAAGGAGATAGACAAACCTAAGAATGATTGGACCAAAGATGACAGGAGAAGAGCAAATCTAGACTTCGTTGCAAAAGACATGATTTTGAAGACACTAGATATCAACATGTTCATGAGAATCAAAGACTGCAAAACAGCAAAGGAGATGTGGGACAAGCTATCATTGATAAATGAAGGATCTGAAGCAGTTAAAGAAAACAAATTATCTGTTGTAAAACAGAAATTTGAGAACTTCAAAAGAAGGCGGGTGAATCCATTGATCAAATGGACAACTGATTCTCAAGCATTATCGATGAATCTGCAACGGCCTTGACACACATATCCCCGTAAAGAAGTGCGCTTGAAGATTTTGAGAGGCTTGCACGAAAGATGGAAGATCATAACATCGAATCAGAGGAACAACAAATCTTGCAAACACAGACACTCTGACCCAGATGTCCCAATTAAAAGCTCAAGAATTCGAATTGAACGGTGAAGATGGTGCTCCGACAGAGACACAAAAAATCACTGCACTGGTTGCACCCCAGCTAAGTAACTTTGCCGATTGTATCAGCAGAGAGACACAAGAACTCAAAGAACTGGTAGCTTTATTAGTCAAACGTTTTGACAGGTTTAGCAAAAAGAAGCCATTCAAGGGAAACTCATCATCAAACAAGTGGTCAAGCTCAAACAAAGACATGAAGAAGAAAGATGATGAATACAGATGCTTCAAATGCAACAAGAAAGGCCACTTCAAGGCTGATTGCCCTGAAGAAAATGATAAAGATGACAAGAAGAAGTACAAGGCATCTGAAAAGAGAAAAGGCAAAAAGGCACTCAAGGCTGAATCCAAAGAAGTGAAAAGAATGAAAAATCATCCGATAATGATTAGGATGATGTGATGAAGAAGAAAATTTCGAGAAAATGAAAAAGCATGCCTATGTCTCATGACCAAAAAGTAAATGAAGATGAAGGTGACAGCTCAGACACTGATTTATGTCTAATGACCAAAGAATCAAATGAAACTGAGGTATCATCTAGCTCTTACTATTCATTAATGCATCCACATCTCGACATCGCACAATCTTCTCGCTCTCCCATTTAGATCAGATGGACTAGTCCAAAATCTCATGACTAAATTTGATGAAATTGAAATGAATCATGAAATTTCGAAAAGGAATGCAAGCATCTAAGAAAAGAGAATAAGAGATTAAAGAAAGAACTGGATAAAGCAAAAGTTGAATTAACTAGTAAGAAGACCTACTTAAATGATCAACAAAAAGCAGATGATCATACATCTGTTATTGATGATCGCTTAAGAAAATCTCCCACCAAGAAAGGTAACCACTGCACCACTAAATGCACGACTTACAAACCCTCAAAAGGTTTGGATCAGATCTCAGTCTTAGCTACAACAATCGAGGATGAGAGTAGAATCAATGGTCAACACAATTCTAAATTCAGGACCAACAATGGACCAAAATTTAGAAAGGGACAGACCATAGTTCCAACAAATCATCCTGCTCCGGTGAAGTCAAAACCTAGTGTAGTGAAACAGCAGACTAAATCCTCATTCCAGTCAACCAAGAACAAAAGCCTTCTGAAAGCTAAAGGCAGACTTTATCCTTCAGAGGATGATTGGAATATTGCACCTCCAAAATACAAGAAGAAACTATTGAGTGATATGCATCATGTGTTTAAGAAAAATCAATCTAGATATGTTCCTAGACACATGAAGCAACATAGGTTTCCTACTGCATATTGGAAAGTGAAGAAGGATGCACATGCACCAAAAGGCAGAGAAAAGTATCAGAATATCTTCAGTAAAAATATCAGAAGCTTTTCTGCCATGCCTTATACATATGAAGTTGATGACTTCAATTATCCAAAAAGAAGAACTTTTGGATATACACTTGGTATGGGAGGCATGACTGCTAACAGAAATGGACCCAAACAGTGTTGGGTACCTAAACTTAATTAATTTGTTTTGTAGGATGTCTGGTACATAGGCAAGTGGATGTTCGCACACATGACAGAAACAAGAAATGGCTCACTGACTTCAAAGCTTTTGATGGACCCAAAGTCACATTTGAAGGCAAAGAAAACCCTGGAAAGATTAAGGGGGAATGCATAATACTCAAGAAAAATCTGAAGATTCAAAATGTAGCATATGTCAAGGGACTTAATTTCAATCTGATGAGCATCAGTCAATTCTATGACAAAGGCTACAATGTGCACTTCAACAAAGAAAGATGCAAAGTGATTCACAGCCAAACCAACACAATAGTTCTTACAGGTAGAAGACAAGACAACATGTATGTTGTGGACTGGAAAACAGCCACGGCAGAAACATGTCTGCTTGTCAAAAGTAAACAATCAACCAAATTGGATTTGGCACGTAAGATTAAATCACTTGAATTTCAAGACCATTAACAAACTATCAAAGAACAAGTTAGTTGAAGGTCTGCCAGAGATCACATTCAAGAAAGAAAGTCTATGTGATGCATGTCAGAAAGGAAAACAAATCAAAAGTTCATTCAAGTCAAAGCCTTATCAATCAACAACAAGAGTTCTACATCTGTTACACATGGACCTGTTTGGACCAGTCACACCAGTAAGTGTAAGTGGTAAAATATACACCCTAGTAGTGGTGTATGACTTCTCAAAGTACACCTGGACCATTTTCATGAACAAGAAGAAAGAGACACTCAAAAAGCTGCCAGATTTGCTGAGAAGACTCCAAAATGAAAAAGAACTGAAGATCATCAAGATCAGATCAGATAGAGGCACTGAATTCCTAAATGAAATTATCATAACCTACTGTGAAGAAAATGGAGTGTTACATCAACTATCTGCAGCAGGAACTCCACAATAAAATGGTGTAGCAGAAAGAAGAAACAGAACTCTCAAATAAGCAGTTTGAACAATGATTGTTGAAGCATGCTTACCAAAGAGATTTTGGGCTGAAGCAGCAAACACAGCATGTCATACACAAAACAGATCAATCATCAACAAATATCATGGAAAGACTCCATATGAAATATGGAATGGTAGAAAACCTAATATCTCATATTTTCATATGTTTGGATCGAAATGTTTTGTCTTGAACAGGAACAAGCTGCATACCTTTGATGAAAAGGCTGATAAAGCAATCTTCATGGGATACTCAAACACCAAAGAAAGCATTCGTGAGTACTCAACAAAAGAACATTGGTGATTGAAGAATCAATACATGTAGTTTTTGATGAACCAAATACAAATGGTGAAGATCTTCAAGATCAAGAAGAGGAAGCAGCACAAAGAGAAATCTATACAAATGCAACCATACCAGCTTCTATCATGAATCATCATTTTGAAAATCAAGAGGAGCCACATATATACACAACAGATCAAGCACCAGAACTTGAAGCTCATACACATAATGAAGCTGTGGAAGCACCAAGTGAAGAACAACTTCAACCTGACCTAAATTGGTTAAGAGATCATCCTGAAGAACAAGTCATTGGAGATATTCACACAGGAGTTAGAACCAGAAGACAACTGGAGCACATGCTAACATGTTTTCTATCACAAGTGGAACCCAAGACCATAGATGATGCAATCCAAGATGCAGATTGGATCATAGCCATGCAAGAAGAACTAAATGAATTTGAAAGAAATGAAGTCTGGGAACTTGTTGATAGACCAGATATGGCCAACATCATTGGAGCAAAATGGGTATTCAGAAACAAGATGGATGAGCAAGGAACAGTTGTCAGAAACAAAGCAAGGCTAGTTGCAAAAGGCTACTCTCAAGCAGAAGGGATAGATTATGATGAAACATTTGCACCAGTAGCAAGATTGGAGGCAATCAGACTCTTTCTAGCTTTTGCTGCATACAAAGACTTCAAAGTCTATCAAATGGATGTCAAGAGTGCATTTCTAAATGGACTTTTGGAGAAGAAATATATGTGGAACAACCTCCTGGATTTCAAATCAAAGGAAGAGAAGACAAAGTATACAAACTCAAGAAGGCCCTCTATGGACTCAAACAGGCACCTAGAGCCTGGTATGAAACACTATCACAATTTCTGATCAAGAATGGATTCAACAAGGGAACTATAGACAAGACTCTATTCAAACTAGAGGAAGGAACAAGCACATTGCTAGTACAAATCTATGTTGATGATATCATCTTTGGATCAGAGGATGAAAAGCTATGTGAGAAATTTGCAAACCTGATGAAGAGCAAATTTTAGATGAGCATGATGGGAGAATTAAATTATTTCCTTGGCCTTCAAGTAAAGCAAATGAATGATGGTATTTTCATTAGTCAAGCCAAGTACACAAGAGATTTAATACACAAGTATGGGATGGATACAAGTGGCACAGCAGATACACCAATGTGTGCAAGAGTCATTCTTGGGAAAGATGAAAAGGAAAGGATGTTGATCGAGAAAATGTATAGAGGATCATTGGATCCTTACTATACTTAACTGCAAGTAGACCTGATATAGCTTTTGCAGTAGGAGTATGTGCAAGATTTCAAGCTCAACCAAAAGAATCACATCTTCTAGCAGCCAAAAGGATAATCAAATACCTGAAAAACACTATTAATGTTGGTATTTGGTATCCAAAAGATGGAGGATTTAAATTGATATCATATTCAGACTCTGACTATGCTGGATGCAAGATAGATAGAAAAAGTAACTCTGGAACATGTCAAATGCTAGGCACCAGACTAGTCTCTTGGTTCAGTAAAAAGCAAAACTCCATATCTACATCAACGGTGAAGCGGGATATATAGCAGGCGGTGTAGTCATTTGTGCACAAGTACTTTGGATCGGACAACAAACTAAGGGATTATGGAGTAGTAGAGAAAACAATTCCAATCATGTGTGATAACACAAGTTCAATATCTATTATGAAAATCCGGTGTTGCATTCAAGAACAAAGCACATTGATGTAAGACATCATTTTATCGTGAGACCATGTTGAAAAGGAGATGTCATCCTAAAATACATACCCCATCGAAGATCAATTGGTCGACATCTTCACTAAACCACTCGGTTATGAAAGATTTAGCATGTTGAGAGGCGAGTTAGGATTGATTGAAATTGACTAAGTACTAAAGAGCGATTTAACCTGGAGTAATCGGCTAAGTGACTTCATCAATGGTTCAACCATTGCCGTTAAGGGAGATGTAGAGGTAAGGCATCGTATCCAAATGGGTTAACTTAACTGATTGTTAGGAACGGTTGAATGGAGCAGCTCAGTGAAGAATTCACTATATCGGCTAAGTGACCAGTCAAGGCTCTTCACCAAAATAAAGATTTGGATAAATTAAAGTGTGAACAAAATCAATTTTTACTACACGTGGAGAATAAGGAATTTAGGGAGGATTATTATGTGGAAGATTACACACGTGGAGATCAACTTATGATCATGGAGGTAACTATATTATTTTTCGAATTATAAACGCCTCGATTCCCGGGCTCTATCATTACTTACCTCAAACCACTCCCTCATTACGCTCGAATATCGAGATATACATACACAAAATCATGCCATTATGTCACAAAATCCTTCCACATTCAAACCACGTTCACACTACCCAAATCAACCTATATAAGGGCTACATAGAGATTTTCAGAAATCTTTACACTCTCTTGCAAATTACAAACCCTATTTTTTTATTTTCACTTTGAAAACTTGAAGAACTCTTTTCCAAACATCAATTAACTATCGATGGCTTCATCTTCCACAATCTCTCCCCTTTGAAAAATACTACTTAAAAATCAATCATCATTTGGTTCATTTTTCAAACCGTAACACTATCTCTCGTTTTGTGATAATGATGCAAAAGCTCAACGCTTGGTTGACCGATGTTCCAATTTGGGGCTGATGACCTTTCTAAACCCCCCAATCACTGGAATCTGCTATGAAAATCTAATAGCATTTGGAAAAATGCCAAGTTTGTGCTCAAACACAAAGAAATCAAGTGGATTGCATAAAAAGCTCTATCTTTGGAAGAGAAATAGTCATCACGCTGGTACACTCAATGATTCCGCAACTTCCCATAATAGGTCCGGCTAATGTCAAGTTTGTGACGATTGACGCCCGTAAATTCTAGGTGAAATAGCCAAGAACCCCGAAAAGCGAAACAAAGAAACATACAATCTACCCAGATCAATGCTCAAACTTCCGCTTCTTTGAATTTGCACCAGTCATCACCAAGAATATCGAAGGCAGAAATGGGTCTATGGAAAACCTAACTGAGGTTCGGATCAGACTGATGGCCATCATCTACGAAGGTACCAAATTTGGCTGGGCAACATTTGTTTTCAATCGATTGAAGGATCAAATTCAAAAGGAAATTGATCTATCAATAACGGCACCAAGCAAGGGTTTACAGAAAAAGGGCGATTTCTGGGAGAGAAAATCATATGGATTCCCTCTTCAACACCTGTTCAACTAATTGAAAGTACAACCCACCAATTTTCAGTCTCCACACAAGTCAAAGACCATGTTTACCTACATCAAGGCTTCCATGAAGCCCAAACCCATTGTTGGGAGCAAAAGAAAACAACCTGAAGGCAGTAGATCAGGAGTGGGACGAAGAACCAGATCCCAGACGGCACATGAAAACATCTCTCTGCACGGAACCAAGAACTT